>JADZMA010000209.1:0-41539 GCA_020796225.1 Arion vulgaris
GGGGAGGGGGGGAAGGGGGGGATGGAACGTGAGGTGGGGAGGAAGGATGGAACTGGGGAGGTGGTAGGAGGAAGGTGAGGGACTTTGAGGGGGGGATAAGGATGGAACTGTGAGGGGGTAGGAGGAAGGAGGGGATGTGAGGTGGTAGGAGGGGATGGAACGTGGGGGGAGGGGGGGAAAGGGACGGAGGTGGAGGAAAGGGAAACGGAGGTGGTGGGGGGAAGGTGAGGGACGTGAGGTGGTAGGAGGAAGGTGAGGGACTGTGAGGTGGTGGGAGGAAGGTGGGGGAACCCGGGAGGTGGAGGAAGGAGGGGACGTGGTGGTAGGAGAAAGGATGGACTGTGAGGTAGGAGGAAGGATGGGACTGTGAGGGGAGGGGGGGATGGGACGGAGGGGGGGAGAAAGGAGGGGACGTGAGTTTTTTGGGGAGTGGGGGGAGAAGGTAATATAAGCAAAAATTGCTGGAAGGGATCTAAATTTCTGGATTTAGTTCTGACCCCACATGAACCCCCGAGACAAAAGTATTAATGCAAGGACAATTACAAAAACTAATCTTATTCTAATATGAATTTATTATGATATAATATTTATATTTTAGTGTTATATATTCAATTTTCAAAGCTAATCAGTGTCAAGTTCAAAGAATAATTACAAAACAAAATTTCTAAAAAATATGACACGTTAATTTTTTGGTTTGGGGCGGTTCTTACGGCCCCAATAAAGGGGGCGATATAGTTAGGAGAAACCCCTGAATTTAGATTTCAGACTGTGTGATATTTTAGAGTTATTTTCGATTTTAAATAATCAGTACCCGTTGAAAGTCATAATTATCAAAAAAATGTCTAAAAAAATAAATAAACGTTACTCAAATTTTTAGTGCCGCCCTTTATCCACTTACCTTTTTCAATGTCGGGAAATCACCTCCAATTATTTTCAGTTCCATTTAGACATGCCACGCTTTGATTCTCGGCCCCAAAATCATTATGCCTTTTGCAGGGATGTTTTTTCCGAAGTAACCCGCAAAATGTTGGTTTGGGGATTGCAACGGGGGCGTAGGGCAGAAGGCCACAAAATCTCCACTTCACAATGGAGGTATCTCTAGTGCAACCAGACTAAGCATATTCATTCTGAACAGTCGTTCGAGTCGTTCACATTGTGATCTTGATATCGGGGAAGCAGATCCGCAAACTAAGTAGCCAGTCACTCGAACAAAAGGACAAGTAGTTCTGCTCAAGGTCCCACCATAACTTTGAGGGTCGCAAGACCACGCCTGCAAGTTGTATTGTCTGTTCAATATGGTGTTTGAAAGATAGACTACGATCAAAGGATATTCCAAGATAGCGCACCCGTCTCTGCGCCGAATGTTTGAAAGATTACACAGGGGAGGTCAGCCTTTTAATGGATTATTCAACAGCTAAAAAACACCTTTTTTTGGGTTGACCGGGGCGAGACTTACACCAACCCGAGAGGGCAGTTTTCTGAATTCGTCGACCATCTTCGTCTATCTGACTAGTTCTTATATATTCAGATATCATAAGAATTTAACTTGTTTATATCTTTAGTATTTTAACCCCGATGTATTAGATTTATAAAAATTGGGGTTGCTTTTTAAATTTAAAATTCTTCATTTAGTTTTAAAATTATATAACTTGCAGTTTCTATGTTATGTGAAAATCTTGTTTAAACAATTAAGTAAAAGTATTAACTAACTCTTTTTTTGTTATCGGATGAAACCGGGGAAATTGATTTTTGTTATCGGATCCACCAGGGGTTGAAAGTTTTGTTATGGTTTCCCCCGGGGGAATTGTAAATTTTTGGGTTATCGGATGTCACCGGGGAATTGAGAGTTTTGTTATCGGATGCCACCAGGGAATTGAGAGTTTTGTTATCGGATGCCACCAGGGGAATTGAGAGTTTTGTTATCGGATCCACCGGGGGTTGGGAGTTTTGTTTTTTGGATCCCAAACCAGGGAATTGAGGGTTTGTTTCGGATGCCACCGGGGAATTGAGAGTTTTTTTAAATGGACCACCGGGGGTTTGGGAGTTTTGTTATGGGACCCCCGGGGTTAGATTTTTGTTTTTTGGACCCGGGGAAATTTAAAGGGGTTTTTAATCGGATCCCGGGGGGAATGGAGTTTTTTATCGGATGCCACCAGTGGAAGGAGAGTTTTGTTATCGGTTTGCCACCGGGGGTTGGGGTTTTGTTACCCGATGCCACCGGGGAATTGAAGTTTTGTTATCTAAATGCCACCAGGGGAAGATTTTGTTATCGGATGCCCACCAGGGAATTGAAAGTTTTGTTATCGGATGCCACCGGGGGAATTGAGATTTTGTTATCGGACCACCGGGAATTAGAGTTTTGTTATCGGAGCCCCGGGGTGGGGGTTTGTTACCGGAGCCCGGGAATTGAGAGTTTGTTATCGGATGCCACCGGGGAATTGAATTTTGGTTATCGGGTTACCGGAAAATTGAAGTTTGTTACCCGGTTTGCCACCGGGGGAATTAAAATTTGTTATGGGATGCCACCGGGGAATTGAGGGGTTTTGTTATCGGACCCCCAACAGGGGGTTGGGGTTTGTTATCTGATGCCACCTGGGGTTAAAGGGGTTTTGTTATCGGATCCACCGGGGAAATTAAATTTTGTTATCGGATGCCCCCGGGGAATTTTAAGGATTTTTGTTATCGGATGCCACCGGGGGAATTGAGATTTTTGTTATCGGATGCCACCGGGGAATTGAGAAACATGGGGAAGGAGAAAATACTGGCATTCCAGGGTAAAAATTAACTGCAGCAATTTTTGCTGCAATAAAACATAAAAGGGACTAGGAAAGCGGGAAGAAATTTTCGGCAATGAACATCAAAGACTGGGAAAAAGCTGAAGAAATATATGAAAAGAAATGAACATCAAAGACTGGGAAAGCTGAAGAAATATCTGTAGCAATGAACATCGACTGGGAAAGCTAAAGGGAAAATCTGCTGCAATGAACATCAAAGACTGGGAAAGCGAAGAAATATATGTAGCAATGAACATCAAAGACTGGAAAAGCTGAAGAAATATCTATAGAAAATAACATCAAAGACTGGGAAAGCTAAAAAGAAAATAAAAAAATGGTGGGGCCAAATGAACATCAAAGACTAGGAAAGTTAAAAGAAATATCTGAGCAATGAACATCAAAGACTAGGAAAGTTAAGTTTGGCTGACGGGGTAAAAAAAACCCCTTTTTTTTGTTTGCAAAACAATTTAATTTTTAAAAAACTTTCAACAACAGTAACCCAAAAATTAAATTTGGGAAAAAACAAAGCTCACATTTCTGCATGTTTGTCAATTGTTTTCACACAGAAACAGAGATACACAGATGGTAAGTTAAAAGGGTTTTTTTTAAAAATTGGTGCTACTTACACACAGAGACACAAAAGAACACACACAGAAACACATAGATACACATAGACACACACAGAACACACACACAGACAACACGGGAAAACACACATAGACACACATAGACACACAGACGCTTTTATTACCTGAGACAATTTGAGTAAAAAAAATTGATCAAAAAAAGGCATTCGACAGAATAGATAGAAGTATTCTTTGGGAAACACTAGAAAACTATGGGATCAAGGGACAACTGCTAGACAATATCAGAACAATATACACAAATAGCCACAGTGTGATAAAAACAGACGGAATGACAGACTCTTTTCGAAAAAAAAATCAGGAGAAGAAGAGTTGTTTGCTCTACCTCTTCTCCAATATATAGAAAAGAATAGTGAATGAGGCAAATGTGAAAAAGCCCTTTTAGAAGAGACAATGATACGAGCCCAAATTTAAAACAACCAAATCAACGAATTGCTTTTGCGGACACCGTCTAATCTATAAAGATGAAGATCACCCACAACATCCCCAAAAAATTCATTGTTAGCATGTAGAAAGTACAACATGAAAATCAACAAACAAAAAGCCCGAGCCCAAAAAAATCCCCCAGAACACCAAGAAACAAACATACAAATAGATAAACCGGGAGTAAAGCAATTTTCCCAATTCAAATATTTAGGCAGTATTTTTCCCACAGGACGGAAAACTCGATAGGGGAAATAGAGACAAGGTGTAAAAAAGCAAATGCAGTGACCTACCAGCTGGCACCATTACTACAAAACCCAAAGATCAAGATGGAAGTAAAAAGATTGATGATAAAAGTATTTTCCTACCAACACTTTGTTACCAGTGCCAAACTTGGTCTCTTACAGCAACACATCAAAAAAGCTCAAAGGGGGGAAAATGAAATGCTTGAGGAAGGCAGGGAGTACCAGGAAAGACAGATTACGAAATGGGGACATCAAACAGAGTGGGCAAAACCCTTCATGCCCCCAATACATCAAAAAAACCCAAAAAATTGCAGTTTTGGACTTTTAAAACCCAAACCCACCAATAAAAACATACAAAAAAAAAATGGGGTACTAGACCCAAAAGACCAAAAAAAAAGATGGATAGACAATATCAAGACCACCCCTACAAAAAACACGGATATAACACAAAAAGGGCGACTCATCTACCCCTAGAACCAAATTAAAGCTCCCATCCCTACGCTTAACGGAAAGGGTGGACAGCCAACTACATCTTCCACCTGGGAATAGACAATAGATAGACCATGCAGAATACATAGGTAAGTTCCCGGAAAAAAATAATTGCCGGGAAAATATCCTGCCAACTGGGAGAGGTTATGTCCCCTTCCACCCCCCCTTTGGGGTTTACCGCCCAAATAGAGAGGCATGGCGTAACGCGGTTTGGGGCTTACGATTCTTTTGGGTTTTCCCCAAAGGCTTTGAGACAGTGCTGAAATTGACATTAAAGACATATATAATAGAGGGCTTTTGCATTTTGAAACAGTTAACGGAACCCCCATATCAGCCCTTTTCCCCCAATTTTTGAAAAGTTAACGGAATCATATCAGCCCATTTCCCCTCAATTTTATACAGTTGACGGAACCCCCATATCAGCCCATTTCCCCCAATTTTGATACAGTTGACGGAACTCCATATCAGCAATTTCTTCTCAATTTTTGATACAGTTAAGGGAAACCCCCTTTTAAAGCACTTTTCCCCCAATTTTTGGGAACAGGAGGGAACCCATATCGCACATTTCCCCTAAATTTTTGAAAAGTTAACGGAACTCCATATCACCCCATTTCCCCTGGGGGAAAAGAAGGGAATTTCCCAAAAACTTTTTCCCCTAAATTTTTTGAAAATTTCGAAACTCCATATCAGCACATTCCCCCAATTTTAAACAGTTAACGGAACTTTTATATCAGCACATTTCCCCTCAATTTTGATAATTGACGGAACCCCATATAAACACATTTCTCCTCAATTTTAAACAGTTAACGGAACTCCATATCAGCCCATTTCCCCTCAATTTTGATAGTTCACGAAACTCCATATCAGCCCATTTCCCCCCTCAATTTAAACAGGCCCGGAACTCCATTCACCCCTTTTTCTCCTCAATTTTTGGGAAAACATTTGGGGACGGAACCCATATCACCCCATTTCCCCCTAAATTTGATACAGTTGACGGAACTCCTTTAAAACCCATTTCTCCTCAATTTTGATACAGTTGAGGGGAACTCCATATCACCCCTTTTCTCCTCAATTTTGATACAGTTAACGGAACTCCATTAAACCCATTTCCCCCTAAATTTTTAAACAGTTGACGGAACCCCATGTCATCACTTTTTCCCCCAATTTTATACAGTTGCCGGAACCCAAAATAAACCCCATTTCTTCTCTTTTTTGGATCTCGCGGCCCCCCTTTTCATCAAAAGTAGTGTTTAAATATGTAAACTGGGCGTCAACCCCAACAATAATACATCTTTGTTTCCACAAGGGTCACCATTATCTCCGATGTTGTTTAATGGTTATACTGTGAGAATCACAAAAAAAGTAAATAAATGGAAAGGGGAAGAACAATATCATATGCAGATGATGTGTTGGTGTATCGTCAGGGGAAAGGGAAAGAGAACAGCTTGTGGAAAAACTTCAGTCAGAATTTTGACCCATAAGTGGGGGTGGTGGGGGGAATTTGGGGGGGTTGGTAAACCATAAAAAAACAGCGGTGACATGGTTCTTTTTGAACAATTTTATCGTAGCATCAAAAATTTCCAACCCCCACCTGGGGTTTATGTCTTCAGATGTGATGGAGAAACCCAGTCTATAAATATTTGGGCTTGCGGTTTGAAAAAATTTCCCTTACTTTTATAAAAACCCCATAGCCCATGTGAGAAAAAAACCCGGGAAAATTTTTGGACTGCGATGAGTGTAATGGCTGAGGGTAATTTTTGTGAGCAGTGCCATCTTTGTCTCTTATACCAGTGTCTGGTCCTTTCTGAGTTCTTTAGTTCTCTCTCTCTTTTAAAATTTTGGTTCATTAGTTATTTAGTTCTCTCTCTAACACGTTGATTACATTAGTTCTTTAGTTCTCTCTCTAACACTTTGATTACTTAGTTTTTTATTCCCCTCTCCCCCCCCCGGGGGGCCATTTTAAGTGTAGTGGTGGGGGGGCTTGGGTCCCCCAATGATACAGTGAGTTAGGACGGCGGGAACTTATGTTCCCAGAAGGGGTTCCCCAAAGGGCCGGAAAGGTCACTAAAAGAGGGCAGACAATAAATTTTTCTCCTGGTCCCCCAGGTTGGGGTTGGGTTTGGGGACTAACGATCCCACCCTTTTAAAAAAAAAATTAAAGTTACAAAATAACAACAAAGAAAATCTACTACGGGCATGAAGGGCTCCCAGATTATTGACTCCATGACGGAAGTGGTAAAAGCCAAAGGAAGCTACTTTCATGAGGAGGTCCCAAAATGCCAAAAAAAGACCAAATTGGATGCTGGAATGAAAGAACAATTTTAAAAACGGAAAATTGTCACAAATAACAGCGAAATGAGAAGATATAATCTACATATCCTGGGGGTTGGCGAGGAATGGACGGGAAATGGAAGAAGTACCACTGCAAAAAATTGAAACAGCCCTTTTTTCGGGACGAGACGATAAATTTCCCCATAAAGGGAAAAAAAGGTAATCCTGAAAAAGCGGGGAAAAAGTGTCTGTTAGAATGAAAACCATCGGCAGCCGTTTAAAGACCGAAAAAGGGAAGCATACAAACATCACAATCCTACAATGTTTGGGGCCAACAATGATATCGAGGATACAAAGAAAGATTTGTACTACAAAAACCTACAAGCATAATTAGACAAGTCCCCATCCCATAAATTTACAGAGGGGGAAATCTCAATGCGAAGGTCGGACAAGACAACACGCATAGTTCCCAAAACCCATGGAAAAATGGAGGGGCCCGATGAACGAAAATGGGGAACGTTTAGTAAACTTCTGCAGCATGAAAAATCTCGTTATGGGAAGCCCTATTTCAACATTTAGATATCCACAAATTAACATGGTTTTCCCCTAATGGAAAGAGAAAAAAACCCAAAAGGGGCCATAAATGATCAATGGCCCCTAGAGACCCTCCCAAAAATGTTGTAGTCAAGAGAGGGTGCAGATGTTGGTAAAAAACCACCCCCCCTAGTCACAGTTTATGTCAAACTTAAACTAAAAAAAACAGGACAACAGAAAAATTTCCCAAAAAAGAGGTTGATGGGGATAGACTAAAAAAACACGGAAGAAAAGGGATAGTTTATAATGAAAGAAAAAGAACAGATTCCAAGCCCTAGAAAGTAATGAAACTGGAAAAAAAACCCTTCAACATAGATAGAAAAAATAAAAAGCATCTATATATTAAAGAGCAGTAAAGCATGTCTGGTCCCCACGAAAAGAAAAGAATGGAAAAAACAACATGGAAAATAATAGACGTAAAGAATATTAAAAAAAAATTGTTGGGAAAAAAGCCCGGGCTAAAGAAAGATCCCAAGAACAGTAAAAAACCCAATTTAAAGAAATCCCCCCGGGCTGTGAAAACTGACAAAGAATGTATGTTGAAGCCCTCCAGTAAAAGGTAGAAGAAAGCGGGAAAAAAAAGTGTGATAAAGGGAACAGTGTAAAAAAATTACAAAACTAATAAGGGGGAAACATTACAGGAGATCAAATATCATAAAGGATAAGAATGGAATCCCTTGACAACGGAAAAGGAACAAAAATACGATGGACAGAACATTTTAAAGAATTGCAAAAATAGACCACCAAACGGAAATAGAATTTTAATCAGAACCAACAGAGGAATTAGAAATTGGCTTTAAAAAAACCCCAGCCGGGATGAGATCATTACAGCAATTAAATCTTTTAAGAATAAAAAGGGCCCCGGGAATGAAAACCCAAACTATTAAAAAATGGGCCGGGGAATATTTAACAAATATTGCAACCCTTGTTTACTACTATATAAAAACCCAAATAATCCCCAAGCTGGAAAAAGGGGTAGTCATCATCAGGATCCCCAAAAAGGGGGCTCCTTCCCGGGTTGTAATAATTGGCGTGGAATAAAACTGCTTTCTGCCCCCAAGTAAAATCTTAAGAAAAAATCATCGTACAACGTATTACTGACGCTGTGGAAAAGGTTTGGAAAAGGAACAAGCAGGATTTCGCGAGGACGGAGCGATGGGCCAAAATTTGCCTTGAAATATCATAGAACAATGCACAGAATGGCAAAGCAAATTTATATAAACCCTTTGTAGATTTTAAAAAGGCTTTTGATAGCATACACCGCGAAAGTCTATGGCGTATCTTAAGATGGTAGGAACCCCCCTGTGTTTTATAAATATTATAAAAGTTTACAGCAAGTTTGCATGAGTTTTGGGAAACTTCAAAAACTAAAGTTTGAAGAAAAAACAGGCAAAAAGGATATGGGTTTATGTCCCCCTTTTAAATTAACCTGTCATGGGTTGGGTGATGCAAAAAAACCCAAAGAAAGGCAAGAGGTATTAGAGGGCCCTCACACCCCACTCTGGAAGACCTAGATTTTGCAGATGATATCGACCTTATCTCATACACATAGAGATACCCGGGAAAAAGACCTCCCCCTTAACCAATATAGTGAGATGGTTGGGTTGAAAAAAAAATCAAAAAAAACTAAAGGAAGCTCTGAACAAAACCCCAGCACCAGTCAAACTAAAATGTAAAACCCTCCGAGATAAAAACCGCTTTCACATCCCTTTGGGAAGTTTTATTAGGCAAGAAGGAGGGGGGATCTGACATTAAAAACAGACTGAGTAAGGAGGGGGAAGTATTCCGACCCTTCAGCCCGCCTGGAAATCTGCCCAATACACCCATCAGAACCGACTAGTATCTATAACAGCTGTGTGCTGTCAACATTGCTGTACGGATCGGTGCGGAAAGGAATAAGAACGGGATTTTCCCAGACTCTCCCCCTTTTCTTACAACTTGTCTGCAAAAAAATTTTTCGCGTGTATTTCCGACTACTATCTCAAACCCAAAGGGAATTGCTTGCACGATGCCAACAAGAGAATATGGGCACCATCATCCGAAGACGACGCTGGAGATGGATTGGACATGTGATGCGCATGGGGACTGGCTCCGACAAGAAAACCGGGGACTGAGATGGACTCCAGAGGGTAGGCGAAAGCGTGGAAGTCCCAAGACGACCTGGGAGAACAAAAAACAAGAACGAAGGGAAAAGAATCATAGCTGGAACACAATACAGAGGGAAATGAAAGGAAGAATGGGTAACCGGTTTTTTGCTGCCCTAAACGCCAAGGGCGTAACAGGCTAAAGAGAAAAGAGAGAGAGAAGAAAGTTCCCTCTCTCCCAACATGTTTATTTCATTAGTTCTTTAGTTCTATTTTCTAACATGTTGATTAATTAGTTCTTTTTTGTTTTTTCTCTAAAATGTTGATTACATTAGTTCTTTGGTTTCTCTCTAACATGTTGATTACATTAGTTCTTTAGTTCTCTCTAACATGTTGATTACATTGGTTCTTTGTTTTATCTCTAACATGTTGATTACATTAGTTCTTTGGGGTTTTCTCTCAAATTTGATTACATTGTTTTTTAGTTCTCTCTCTCTAACATGTTGATTAAATTAGTTCTTTGGGGGTTTTTTCTAACATTTTTATTAATTTTTCTTGAGTTCTTCAATTAAAGGGTTTCCCCTAAAAACAGAAATAAAAAAGGGTTTAATATTTAACACCAACTAAAATCAAAGACTAGGAAAGTTGAAGAAATATCTGCTGCAATGAACATCAAAGACTAAGAAAGTTGAAAAAAATATCTGTAAAAGAACATCAAAGACTACGAAAGTTGAAGAAATATCTTTTGGGAATGAACATCAAAGACTGGGAAAGTTGAAGAAATATTTTGCAGCAATGTACATCAAAGACTAGGAAAAATTGAAGAAATATCTGCAGCAATGAACATCCCCAAAAACTAGGAAAGCTGAAGAAAATTCCCGTTAACCCAAGGAAACATCAAAGAGTGGGAAAGTTTAAGAAATATTGAGCAATGAACATCAGAGACTGGGAAAACTGAAGAAATATCTGTAGCAATGAACATCAAAGACTGGGAAAGCTGAAGAAATATCTGCAGCCCAAAAAACATCAAAGACTAGGAAAGTTGAAGAAATATCTGTAGCAATGAACATCAAAAACTAGGAAAGTTGAAGAAATATCTGTAGCAATGAACATCAAAGACTAAAATGAAGAAATATCTGCAGCCCAAAGAAAAATCAAAGACTGGGGGAAAATTGAAGAAATATCTGTAGCAATGAACATCAAAGACTAGGGAAAATTGAAGAAATATCTGTAGCAATGAACATCAAAAGACTAGGGAAAACTGAAGAAATATCTGTTGGGAATGAACATCAAAGACTAGGAAAGTTGAAGAAATATCTGCAGCAATGAACATCAAAGACTAGGGAAAACTGAAGGGAAAAATCTGTAGCAATGAAAATCAAAGGAAATAGGGGAAAATTGAAGAAATATCTGCAGAATGAACATCAAAACTAGGGAAAACTTGGGAAAAAATATCTGTAGCAATGAACATCAAAAAAGTGGGAAAGCTGAAGAAATATCTGTAGCAAAAGAACATCAGAGATAGGAAAGTTGGAGAAATATCTGTAGAATGAAAAATCAAAACTAGGAAAGCTGAAGAAATATCTGTAGCAATGAACATCAAAGACAGGGAAATAAGAAAAAATCTGCAGCTTTAACATCAAAGACGGAAAGCTGAAGAAAATCTGCAGCAATGAACATCAAAGACTGGGAAAAACTGAAGAAATATTTGAGAATGAAACATCAAAGACTGGGGAAAACTGAAGAAATATCTGCAGCAATGAACATCAAAGACTGGGAAAACTGAAGAAATATCTGTAGCAATGAACATCAAAGACTGGGGGAAATGAAGAAATATCTGTTTAAAGAACATCAAAACTGGGGAAAATTTAAGAAATATATGTAGCAAAAGTACATCAAAGACTAGGAAAGTTGAAGAAATATCTGTAGCAAAAGAATATCAAAGACTGGGAAAGTTGAAGAAATATCTGTAAAAGAATATCAAAAAACTGGGGTTGGAAATATTAGCAATGAAAAATCAAAAACTGGGAAAGTTGAAGAAATACTGTAAAAGAACATCAAAAGACTGGGAAAGGGAAAAAAATATGTAGCAATGAATATCCCAAAAACTGGGAAAGGAAGAAAATCTGTAGCAATGAAAAATCAAAGACTAGTAAAGTTGAAGGGAAAAATCTGTAGCAATGAATATAAAGACCGGGAAAATTAAAAAAATCCGTAGCAATGAACATCAAAGACTGGGGAAAATTAAAAAAATATCTGTAGCAATGAAATAAAAAGACTGGGGGAAAACTGAAGAAATTCTGTAGCAATGAACATCAAAGACTGGGGAAAATTGAAAAATATCTGTAGCAATGAACATCAAAGACTAGGAAAGCTGGGAAAAATTTTTAGCAATGAACATCAAAGACAGTGAAAATGAAGAAATATCTGCAATGAACATCAAAAACTGGGAAAAACTGAAGAAATATTTGTAGCAATGAAAATAAAGACTGGGGAAACTGAAAAATATCTCATTAATGAACATCAAAGACTGGGAAAAACTGGGAAAAAATATTTGTAGCAATGAACATCCAAAAACTGGGGAAAACTGGGAAAAATCTGCAGCAATGAACATCAAAAAATGGGTTGGGAAAAAAATTTTGTGGAATGAACATCAAAGACTGGGAAAGCTGAAGAAATATCTGTAGCAATGAACATCAAAAGACTGGGAAAGTTGAAAAAATATCTGTAGCAATGAACAAAAAAAGACTAGGGGAAAACTGAAGAAAAATCTGAGCAATGAACATCAAAGACAGTGAAAGCTGAAGAAATATCTGCAGCAATGAACATCAAAGACTGGGAAAGCTGGGAAAAAATATTTGTAGCAATGAACATCAAAGAAATGGGGAAAACTGAAAAATATCTGCAGCAATGAACATCAAAGACGGGGAAAACTGAAAAAATATTTGTAGCAATGAACATCAAAGGGGCTGGGGAAAACTAAAAAAATAAAATTTTTAGCAATGAAATCAAAGACTGGGAAAAATTGGGAAAAAATATTTTGTAGCAATGAACATCAAAGACTGGGAAAGCTGAAGAAATATCTGTAGCAATGAACATCAAAGACTAGGAAAACTGAAAAATATTTGTAGCAATGAACATCAAAAAAACTGGAAAATTTTTGAAATATATGTAGCAATGAAAATCAAAGACTGGGAAAGTTGAAGAAATATCTTTGCAATGAACATCCAAAAAATGGGGGAAAAACTGAAGAAATATATGTAGCAATGAACATCAAAGACTGGGAAAGCTGAAAAATATCTTGTAAAAGAACATCAAAGACTAGGAAAGCTGAAGAAATATCTGTAAAAATGAACATCCCAAAAACTAGGAAAGTTTAAGAAATATCTGAGAATGAACATCAAAGACTGGGAAAATTGAAGAAAATTTTGTAGCAATGATCATCAAAGACTGGGAAAGCTGAAGAAATATCTGTAGCAATGAACATCAAAGACTGGGGGAGTTGAAAAATTTAGCAAAAGAACATCCCAAAAACTGGGGAAAACTGAAGAAATATCTGTAGCAAAGAAAATCAAAGACTGGGGGGATTGAAGAAATATCTGTAGCAATGAAAATCAAAGACTGGGAAAGTTGAAGAAATATCTTTTTGAAAAAGAACATGAAAAAACTGGGGGATTGAAAAATATCCCGGCCCCAAAAGAACATCAAAGACTGGAAAAGCTGAAGAAATATATGTGGGAATGAAAATCAAAGACGGGGAAAATTGAAAGGTATCTGCAGCAATGAAAAATCAAAGACTGGGGGAAAACTTAAGGGAAAAAGATGAAGAAGAAGTCTCCCCAATCGAATTATATTTCCCTCCAAACACGAGACAAAAATCACGTGAGATTAAATGTAATGTTATTGGCTGACAGATTGATGGATCACGTGACTGTGACGTGTTTGCAACCCCAAAATTTTTTTAAAAAAGTTTCAACTTTCAACAACGGGGGCTTTTACTTTTTACTATATACTATATATATTTTTTTATATATATATAAAAAAGAGTGTATGTATTTATGTTTTTTACCCATAGACTTTTAAACTACTGAACAAAATGTAGCTGAAATTTACAGGATATGTTTGTTTTTATGTCGGGATGCTACCTGTACAGTTTGAAATGGTAGGGTGAAGCTTTTTTAAAAAAACTAAAAATAATAAAACGCCATTTCTCGAGAGTTTCAACCAAATTCCATTCACGTTTTTGACGAAAAAAGCAAATTTCATCGAGAGTTTCCCTTTCCCGGGAAATTTACAGTATGCGCATCTACACGATTTTGATGACGTATGATTCAAGTCAATATTTCAAACAAGCCCTTAAAGTCAATATTTCCCAAACCGTTACAAGTTGAAGGTTTGTTTCTAATCATGATCAAAATACCAAATCATATTTTTAAATTCCATCTATTCCATCAATGTTTGTTAGCTATGTTGGCAAAATTCTCTTAAACGATTAAACCAAACAAAACCGGGTCCGAGGAATACGTTCATTTGAGGGGAAACTATTGGCCGGCATTTCATAAATGGCAAGATGGTTATTTTTCCATCAACGTTTTCCTGATGTATAATGTAAGTTATATGTATGAATATTACCCAATATTAGATTACACGACAGAAACGGGGTTACCATTTATTATTTTGTAAATCAATCCATACCTCTGACCGCCAAAGCGGCGTGCAACCCAAAAATTTGTACAACCATTTTTGCAAAGGTTTGGGGGCAAGGGAAATAGTTTTTACAAAAAGATTTATACAGTTTTAAAGATTTTTCAAAAAAATATTACGCCACCCTTTCATTTATATGTTAAATATATAGTAGATATGCATTTCCCAATAAATTTAATTAAATGCTAATTTTTTTTTTTATTCCCGCGAAATTCAAGGGTTTTTACACATTTTCAATTATGCCTCCCAAACGAAAAACTTTTGGGGCCAAACCACCGAAACACGAAAAAGAAAGGCATTCAAAGAAACAGATGAGCAACGGGGAAACAAGACTGGGAAAACCCTTCGAGTTCGCACCTGAAGCCCGTTCGTCTGGGAAAAAGACGGCAACGTGGCAAGACTAAGAACCAATCGAGTAAGCACTGCTCAAGTCCGTTTAGCTGAAACAATCGAGCAACGGGAAGCAAGACTGCAAACCGCTCGGATACGCACCTAATCCAGACGAACACTGCACGTGATTTAAATCTAGGTGCCTTTAAAACAATACAAATTATGATTATAGTCTTCATCCAAATGTGGGTTTTTGGAAAAATGGATAGATTATTTTATTGAGTTGGGCAAATTTAAAAATGAATCACCGAATTTCTTGGGGTGGAAAAAAAATTTCCAGGATTTTAATTTTACCACCCGAACCATTAAAAACATTGGTAGAGGGACACAAAACCAATCAAAAATTTTTGGGAAACATACGCAAGTACAATTCATGTTTCCAAAAAGACATCGTTCGGGGAACAAATATCGTGCGAGAAAATTTCATGCCCCCATTCAAAGTTCAAGGGCAAAATTTTTCATCGTGCTGGTCCTACCGCCACCCCGACCAGATTACAAATTTCTTCAAAATTTCATGGGGAAAAAATGATGAACAAATTGATCAACGTTGTAGATTCAATACGCGTGCAAAACGAGAAAAAAGTCGCTGCATTACAAACTTTATTCAATCAACACAACGAATTAATTCGATTGTTCAAAACTGCCCTGCAACAATTACCAGCTTTACTACCAGTTTTAAAAAACAGACAAAACACCGTTGGGTCCTTAAGAAAAAGTTTCAAAAGCACCAACAATTGATGACGTGGCGATCGTTATGGTTGGCGAAGAATTTAATTCGCGTGATATAATTTTCATCGCAGAAGTGGTGATGTTAGCAGTCTCGGGAAAATATCGCCCTGACGGATTACAATATCCGAATTTTTTTGGGAAGGGGAAGATGGATATCATTTCAACATCAAATTGGGAAAACCAAAAACAGATGGGGAAAAGAATAAGAAAGTTAGTGCTAAGAATTATTATTTATATCGAATAATGATTCGTGGGAAAAAGCTAAAAATCATATTTGAAATGTCGACAATTGTTCCATCAATACATTGTCGATATGTATCAAAATCGAAACGACGACCCTTTTTCATTCGATTAAATCAAAAAGTTGCGTTCAGAAAAGACATTCATTTACGTGATGCAATTGTTAATGATGGCAATGTGAATCCTAATGAATTGGGGAAAAAAGGTCATACTACCGGCCCATTTACAGGGGGTCCACGGCACATGCATGAATACGCACTAGATGCAATGACATATGTTCGCGCCTATGGCCGTCCCGTTTTTTATCACCTTTTTATGCAATCCTTCGTGGGGTGAAATTAAAGAACTTTTTGGGGTTTGCTGGACAATTATCATCGGATCGCCCGGGTATTTGCGCGTGTATTCAAAAAAAAAAATTGAAATCTTTTAATGGATTTCATTGTCAACAGTGTGTTTTGGGAGACACGTTTTTGGGTGTATTCCATCGAATGGCAAAAAAGGGTTGCCACATGCACACATTTTTATTTGGTTTTATCGAAAAAATCACACCCGATCAAATTGATCAAAATCATCTCAGCAGAAAAAAACAGATGTCGAAAATTGATCCAGACTTATTTGAATCGTCAACCCAAAAAAAAGGGTTCAAGGGCCCTGGGCTTTTCTCCCAAAAATTCACCAGCATGTCTGATGGAAAAAAGCCGAAAAAAATACCCAAAAAACTTAATGCCGATACTATCACTGGCAATGACGGATATCCCTCTATCGTCGACGATCAAATGAAGATGGAGGAAAAAACCATCACTGTAAAAAGGGGAAACAATGATGTTGAAGTTGATAATCGTTGGGGTTTTACCGATTCACCGTTACTCCCAAAGACACAAAAAACAAAAGGAGAATTAACCAAATGAAATCGATCAAATACATTTGCAAATATGTCAACAAAGGAAGAAAATATGGCAGTTTTTTGGGGGGCCCAAAAATAAAAGCATCCATCGATGAAATCGGCGTTATCAACGGGGCGCTACATTAGTAGCAAGGGAATTTTGGGCGCATTTTTTTCATTTCCCAAATTTATGAACGGAAACCCAACAGTTTTCATTTTGGGAGTGGGACGAAAATGGAAAAGGTGTATTTTTTAACAGATAATGGGATACAAGCATTGTCACCATCGCCAACAACGTTAACTGCATTTTTTTCATTGTGTAGAGATGATATATTTGCAAAGACGCTTTCTTTTTCTTTTGAACTGCCAACATACTACACATTTGGGAAAGCAGCAGGAAAAAACCCAAAGTCGAAACAAGGTAAAGTAGTTGAAGGACAATTTTTTTTATATTCAACCAATGCGTTAGGCCGTTTGTACACTGTTCATCCAAACAATGCAGAATGCTTTTTTTCTTCGATTACTGTTAATCAACAAACGTGGACCAACATCCTTCCCAAAAATTGGGAAAAGTCCCGTATAAAGCATTTTGATTGCCAAAAATTAAATCTTTTTGAAAAAGATGCACATTGGGACACTTCACTGGGGTGATGCATCCAATACTGCACGACCACAGCAAATACGCCCATTATTTGCAGTAATATTAACAACGGGTTCCCATCCAATCCAAAAAAACTTTTGGGGAAAAAAACAAAGACTACATGGTGAAGACATCCTACATCGCTTGCGTCGACGAATCAAAATCCTGACATTCAATTCCACTCAAAAGTATATAATGAGGGGATTGGTTTCAATTGAGGACATATGTTTGGCAATCATAATAAAGCACTGGTCTTTGGGAAGGATCGCCAGAACGATCTGGGAAAAAAACCTTTTTGATTGTGAGTTGGGGCAAAACACCTTTTTATATCAACGAAATTAAATTTTGTTCAAACGAATCTTTAAAAGATTCCGGGAAAAACATGGGATATGACAAATTACAGCAATTACAAGTCAAAACGGGGGATTGTATTTTTCCGGATGCCCCGGGGGCACAGGCAAAACTTTTTTATTTCACTTATTTTGGCAACCCCGGGGATCACGAAATAATATTGCACTGGCAATCGCATTTTTGGAATTGGGAGCAACCTTTTAGATGGTGGCCGAACAAACGCATTTTAGCGCTGAAATTGCCATTGAATATGCAAATCCTGGGGCAAACATCAATATCAAAAATTTTCAATGGGTAAAGTACTCCAATTATTCAACCCCTTATATGGGATGAATGTACTATGGCGCATAAAAAAACATTAAAATTCATCGACACTGGAAAAATTTGGGGGAAAAAGACCAGCTCTTGGTGGCGCACTCATTTTATTGTTCGATTTCCGGGGAAACCCCACCAGTTATTTCCAAGATCAACACCCGCTGATGAACTTAATGCATGCCCGAAATCATCAGTTTTATGGCGACACATACAGAAATTGACCGAAGGCCCAAAATGCGTATACAACTACAAAAAAGAAGAAACCTCTGAACGTTTCGCAAAACAATTGTTGGGAAATTTGGGGAAAAGGGAAAAAGCCAATGTTAAATTCCCCCGATTATCCCTTCCCAAAAAACTTCTTTAACATCAAGGGCCCCAGAAGAATTGATTCATAAAGTTTTTCCAAAAAATTGCACATAATTACAAAAAACATCAGTGGCCCAGTGCATTAATATTGGGAAAAACAAGGATGATATCCATGAATTTAGATTTAAAACAAAATACCAGGCGAAGTGACAACGTATAAGTCCATCGGGGTACTGTAATGAATCAAGACGAAGGTTTTAATTTCCAACTGAATTCTTTTTAAATTTACTTGAGCCGGGGATGCCACCCCCATGTTTTTTAAAATTGAAAAAATTGGGTTCCTATCATTCTTCTCAGAAACATTAATCCCCCACGACTTTGCAACGGTTTTTTTCTTGTATATGTTCATATTTGGGCCCCCCCAAGGGCCATATCATCTGCAAAGTCCCGATCCTCAAACATATCGAAAAGGTCCATCTTATTCCTCTTGGGGCTTGTTGTTTTATGGGATTTTTAGCACCCAGTCAATTGTAATACTAAACAAAAAAAGGACATTACGCATCCCCTTTTACACCAGATGATTGGAATGTTTTGTTGGAAATTTTTTAGGTTGGGGAGAAATCTTTATAGAAGAGGGCTATGATGTTGAAAAATTTTCGGTACCCCCATTGTCTCAGTAATAATTTCTTTTAGCAGGGAACACACAGAAAGTAATAATTCTTGGAGTGGGGAAACACAAAGAAAGTAAAACCCTTGAGGGGGAAAACACAGAAAGAATTTTTTGAGAAGGAACACACATAAAATAATAATCTCTTGAGTGGGGGGCACACAGAAAATAATAATCTCTTGGGAAAAAGGGAACACAGAAAGAATAATCTCTGAGTGGGGGGAAAACACAGAAAGTAAAACCCCATTTGGGGAAGGGAAAAAAGTAAAATCTCTTTAGTGGGGAAACACAGAAAATAATAATCTCTTGAGTGGGGAAAAAACACAGAAAGTAATAACTTTGAGAAGGAACACACAGAAAGTAAAAAAATCTTTGAGGGGGGGCACAAGAAAAAAAACTTTGAGTGGGGGGGAAACAGAAAGTAATAACCCCTTTTAGGGGGAAAAACACAGAAAGTAATAACTTTGAGTGGGGAAACAAGAAAGTTAATCTCGAGGGGGGAAATCAAAGTAATAATCTTTGAGGGGGGAAACACAGAAAGTAATCTTTAGGGGGGGACACACAGAAAGAATTTCCGAGGGGGAACATACAAAAAGAAATTTCTCTTGAACGGGACGAGGCTTTTGAGTGAGCGGAGAAACACCTCAAAAAAGGGGAAAATACAATATGTTATTGATATACGTTTTGGGATAAGTGGAAGCTACAAAGGGGTTTCTTGAACCTTGCTTTGGTGAAAGCGAACTAGTCTTATTTGATTTATGTGTTGTGATGGACGTAAAACCCCACGGAGAATTCTTGAACCCCCGTTAATAGTATGGCTGAATTTTGTTAATTGATTGATATGTTGTGATGGAGGGAAACCCTCAAGGGGAATTTTGAACCCATTAATAGTATGAACTGAACTATTGTTAATTGATTGATATGTTGTGAGGGGTAAACCCCTAACGGAGAATTATTAACCCCTTTGGTTAATAGTATAAAGCTGAATATTGTTAATTGATTGATATTTTGGGATGGAGGGAAACCTCAACGGAGTTTCGAACCCTTGCATTAATAAGAAGCGAACATTGTTAATTGATTGATATGTTGGAGGGACGGAAACCCTCAACCGGAGAATTTTGAACCCTTGCATTAAAGAGAAGCTGAATATTGTTAGATTGATATGTGTGATGGACGTAAAACCCCTCAACGGAGAATTCTGAACCCCCTTTAAAGTATGAAGCTGAACTAGTCTTATTTGATTTATGGGGATGGAGGGAAACCCCTCAAGGGGAGAATTTTTAAACCCCTTGCATTTTGTATGAAGCTGAACTATTGTTAATTGATTGATATGTTGTGAGGGATAAAACCCTCAAGGGGGAGAATTCTTAAACCCCTTTGCATTAATAGTATAAGTGAATATTGTTAATTGATTGATATGTTGTGATGGACTAAAACCCCTCAACGGGAAAATTTTTGAACCCTTGCATTAATGTAAAGTTGAACTTTTTTAAATTGATTGATATGTTGTGAGGGAGGGAAACCCCACGGAGAATTCTTGAACCTTGCTTAAAAAGGGAAGCAACATTGTTAATTGATTGATATGTTGGATGGACGTAAAACCCTAAACGGGAAAATTTAAACCCCTTGCATTAATAGTATGAAGTGAACTTTTTAATTGATTGATATGGGGAAGAGGAAACCCCCAAAGGGAGAATTCTTAAACCCCTTTGCATTAATAAGAAGCTGAACAGAATTGTTTGATATGTTGTGATGGAGGGAAACCCCCAAACCCGGAATTCCGAACCCTTTGCGTTTAAGAACTGAACTTTGTTAATTGATTGATATGTTGGTGGAGTGAAACCCTCAACGGAAATTTTTGAATTGCATTAATAGTATGAAGCTGAACTTTTTGTTGATATTTTGGATGGAGGAAAACCCTAACCCGGGAAAATTTTAAACCCCTTGCGTTAATAGTATAAACGAACTATTGAATTGATTGATATGTTGTGAGGGATAAACCCCCTAAACGGAGAATTCTTCCCCCTTGCATTAATATTTGAAGCTGAACTATTGTTAATTGATTGATATGTTGTGATGGAGGGAAACCCCAAACGGAGAATTTTAAACCCCTTCGTTAATAGTATAAGCTGAACTTTGTTAATTGATTGATATGTTGTGATAGATGTAAACCCCCTAAACGGGAAATTTTGAACCCTTGCGTTAATAGATGAAGCTGAACTATTGTTAATTGATTGTATGTTGTGATGGACGGAAACCCTCACGGAAAATTTTAAACCCCTTCATTAATAGTATGAAGCTGAACAGAATTGATTGTTTGTTGTGATGGATAAAACCCCTAAACGGAGAATTTTTGAACCCTTTTTAATATATGAAGCTGCAAATTGATTTTTGTTGTGATGGACGGAAACCCCTCAACGGGAGTTTTGAACCCCTTGCATTAATAGTATAAGCTGAAAAAATTTAATTGATTAATTGTTTGATGGACGTAAACCCTAAACGGGAGAATTTTAAACCCCTTGAAAATAGTATGAAGCTGAACTATTTTTAAATTGATTGATATGTTGTGATGAGGGAAAACCCTCAACGGAGAATTCTTGAACCTTCTTAAATTTTTTTGAATGAACTATTGTTAATTGATTGATATGTTGTGATGGACTGAAACCCCAACGGGAGAATTCTTGAACCTTTGCGTTAATAGTATGAAGCAATAGTTAATTGATTGTTTGTTTGATGGACGTGAACCCTAAACGGAAATTCTTAAACCCTTTTGCTTTAAATAGTATGAAGCTGAACTATTTTTAAATTTGATTGAGGGTTTTGGGAGGGAGGGAAAACCCTCAACCGGAGAATTCTTAACCCTTGCTTTAAAAGTATGAAGCTGAACTATTGTTAATTGATTATATGTTGTGATGGACGTAAAACCCCTAAACAAAAATTCAAACCCCGCTTTAAAATTAATTGAACTTTTTTAAGGGATTGATATGTTGTGATGGATGAAACCCCTCCGGGAGAATTTTAAACCCTTTGCAAAAGTATAAACTGAACAAAATTGTTTATATGTTGTGAGGGACGGAAACCCTAAACGGGAGAATTTTTGAACCTTGCATTAATAGTATGAAGTGAACTTTTTAATTGATTATATGTTGTGATGGACGTGAAACCCTCAACGGAGAATTCTAAACCCTTTTGCATTAATAGTATGAAGCGAACTATTGTTAATTGTTGATATTTGGGATGGAGGGAAAACCCCTCAACGGAAATTCTTAAACCCTTTGCATTAATATATGAAGCTGAATATTGTTAATTGATTGATATGTTGTGATGGACGTAAACCCCCTCAACGGAGAATTCTTAAACCCCTTGCATTAATAGTATAACTGAACTATTGTTAATTGATTGATATGTTGTGATGGACGTAAAACCCCTCAAGGGGAAATTCTTAAACCCCTTGCATTAATAGTATGAATAACTATTGTTAATTGATTGATATGTTGGATAGAGGGAAACCCCAACGGAAATTCTTGAACCTTTGCGTTAATAGTATGAAGCTGAACTATTGTTAATTGATTGATTTTTGGGATGGACTGAAACCCTAACGGGAATTTTTGAACCCTTGCTTTAAATGTATGAAGCTGAACTATTTTTAAATTGATTGATATGTTGTGAGGGAGGGAAACCCTCAGGGAAAATTTTAAACCCCTTGCATTAATAGATGGTAATTTGTTAATTGATTGATATTTGTGAGGGACGTAAAACCCCAGGAGAATTTTTAAACCCCTTCGAAAATTTAAGCTGAATATTGTTAATTATTGTATGTTGTGATAGATGTCAGAACTCACAATAGAGGATTTCTTAATTTTTGCGAAACGGTTCATCAACTTTGTTTTACTACCTAATTGGAAGGTTTTTGAGAATAATCAAATTTGTGGTCACGGGTTTAAACTAACGATTATTGATGGAATTTTTCCCAAAGTTCAATTGATATATCATATCCGAGTTCATGATTAAATAATTTATCCATCTTTTTGCTAATTGATCACAACGATGTTAGGTTATTGGTATTCACTAACATCTTTTTTTGTGGTAAGACAGAAGGTAGAAAGAGTGATGTTCTATTTTAAACGAAATAAATCAAGGGAGATCACGAGTTTTTTTTTGGGCAACCCATTTCCCTTGGATTATTATTTTTCCTGGGACCTTGTACCAGCAGTTGGTCGGGTATGATGATGATGTTGTACCAGTTAAAACATACAAAAAACTGATAAGAAGATATATGTTGATGTTTTTAAATTGATAAAATTTTATTACTGCAAACAACAGATTAACGAAAAGAATCTAATATAGAACACATCAGAGATAGATACAGATGAAAAAATAGAACACATCAGAGAAGATACAGATAGAATCTAATATAGAACACATCAGAGATAGATAATTAGAATCTAATTAAAAACACACGGAAAATATACAGTTAGAATCTAATAAGAACATATCAGAGATAGATACAGTTAGAATCTGATATAGAACACATCAGAGATAGAAGCAGTTAGAATCTAATATAGAACACATCAGAGATAGATACATTACAATAATATAGAACACATCAGAGATAGATACAGATAAATTAAATAGAACACATTAGAGATAGGACAGTTAGAATTAATATAGAACACATCAGAGATAGATACAGTTAGAATCTAATATAGAAACATCAGAGATGTCATTTTGAATCTAATATAGAACACATCAGAGATAGATGCAGTTAAAACAATATAGAACACATCAGATATAATACAGTTAAATCTAATATAGAACACACTTTTGATTTCTGTTTGATGAATGAAACATGTTTTTGTAACTTTTTTTTATCTCTGTTTGGTTTTGCATCTGAAAAAAAATCCAACGACACCGCTCTAACAATGATGGAAGCCAAGGGACTGTTGCTTACATTTATCTTCATAAATTTTTAGTCCACATTACTCAAGGACAAAGTCAGTATTTTAAAACAAATCTTTCTATTATTTTTATTGTTATTGTTTCCGTTTTAATTCCTTGATTCTTTACATGAATAATATTCTATATGTCTGTAGTTATTCCCAGTTGGAAGATTGGTGGGTGTCCCTCTTGCCAAGATATGGATGGAAAATAAGAAGAATAATATTCTATATGTCTGTATTGTCATTCCCAGTTGGAAATGTAGTTGGGTGTCCCTCTTGCCGTTAACGTATGGATGGATATATAAGTACATGAATAATATTCTATATTCTGTTTTTATTCCCAGTTGGAAATGTAGTTCGTCCACTTTGCCGTTAAGCGTATGGATGGAAAATAATACATGAATAATATTCTATATGTCTGTATTGTCTATTATTAAGATGTAGTTGGCTGTCCACTCTTGCCGTTAAGCGTATGGATGGATATATAAAACAAAAATATTCTATATGTCTGTATTTCTATTCCCCGTTGGAAGAAAGATTGGTTCCCTCTTGCCGTTAAGCGTATGGATGGAAAATAATACATGAATAATATTCTATATGTCTGTATTGTCTATTCCCAGTTGGAAGATGTATTTGGGTGTCCCTCTTGCCGTTAACGTTGGAGGAAAATAATACATGAATAATATTCATATGTCTGATTGTCTATTCCCAGTTGGAAGATGTAGTTTTCCCTCTTGCCGTTGCGTATGGATGGGTATATGTCATGAATAATATTCTATATGTCTGTATTTCTATTCCCAGTTGGGAAAATTTGTTGGCTGTCCACCTTTCCGTTAAGCGTTTGGGTGGATATATAATACATGAATAATATTCTATATGTCTGTATTGTCTATTCCCAGTTGGAAGATTTTTGGGGTTCCACTCTTGCCGTTAAGCGATGGATGGATATTAAGCATGAATAATATTCATATGTCGTATTGTCATTCCCAGGGAAGATGAGTTGGCGTCCCCTTTGCCGTTGCGAGGATGGAAAATAAGTACATGAATAATATTCTATATGTCTGTATTGTCATTCCCATTGGAAGATGTAGTTGGCTGTCCACTTTGCCGAAGCGTTGGATGGATAAAAGCGAATAATATTCTATTGTCTGTATTGTCTATTCCCAGTTAAATGTAGTTTTTCCCCCTTGCCGTTAAGCGTTGGATGGTTAAATAAAAAATAATATTTATATGTCTGTATTGTCTATTCCCCGTTGGAAGATGTTTGGGGCCCTCTTGCCGAAGGGATGGGGGATATATAAAACATGAAAAAATTCTTTTTGTCTGTATTGTCTATTCCCGTTGGAAATGTAGTTGGCGTCCACTCTTGCCGTTAAGCGTATGGATGGATATAAAGTACATGAATAAATTCTATATGTCTGTAGTCTATTCCCCGTTGGAAGATTTGTTTTCCCTCTTTCCGTTAAGCGTATGGATGATTAAAAATACATGAATAATATTCTATATTCTTTTTTCATTCCCAGTTAAAAATTGTTTGGGTGTCCCTTGCCGTTAGGGATTGGGGTGGATATATAAGTAAAGAATAATATTCTATTCTGTTTGTCTATTCCCAGTTGGGAAAATGTATTCTGTCCCTTCCTTGGATGGATGGATATATAAAAACATGAATAATATTCTATATGTCTGTATTTCATTCCCAGTTGGAAGATGTAGTTGGCTGCCCCCTTTCCGTTGCGATGGATGGATTATGACATGAATAATATTCTATATGTCTGTATTGTCATTCCCAGTTGGAAATGAGGGGTGTCCCTTCCGTTAAGCGTATGGATGGATATTGGGGACAGAATAATATTCTATATGTCTGTATTGTCTATTCCCAGTTGGAAGTGTGTTTGGGTGTCCCCCTTTCCGTTGCGTATGGATGGATATATAAGAATGAATAATATTCTATATTTCTGTATTGTCTATTCCCCGTTGGAAGATGTAGTTTGCCCCCCTGCCGTTAAGCGTATGGATGGATATATAAGTACATGAATAATATTCATATGTCTGTATTGTCATTTGTTGGGAAAAGGTTTTTGGGTCCACTCCCGTTAAGCGATGGATGGATATTAAGTACATGAAAAAATTCAAATTCTGTATTGTCTATTCCCAGTTGGAAGATTATTGGGTGTCCCTCTTTCCTTGCGTATGGATGGGAGCTTTTTGCGTTCTAGGGCTAGATGAGTCGCCCTTGTTTGGGTTTATCCGTGTTTATGTAGTTGGGTTTTTTGATATTGTCTATCCCTCCGGGGCTTCCCTTAGCTCTATACCCGATCTCTTTTTTTTGCGTTATTGGTGGTTGGTTGTATTTCATTCTCATTAAATGTCCAAACTGATTTTTTTTCGATATATTTGCTGCATAAATTATGCCCATCGTTCTGATGTCCTCATTTCGTAGTCTGTCTTTTGGGACTCCCCTTCCCCAAACATTTTTATTTCACACGTTGAGCTTTCTGTGATGTGTTTCTGTGAGACCAAGTTTGGCACTGGTAAAAAGTGTTGGAAGGAAAATAATTTTTTCATCAGTCTTTTTACTTCCATCTTGATCTTTGGGTGTTTATAATGGGGAGCTGGTAGGTCCCCCATTTTTTTGACGCCTTGTCTCTATTTTCTATCTAGTTTTCCGTTGTTAAAAAAACTGCCCAAATATTTGAAATTGAAACCTTTTCTCTGGGTTTTTCTATTTGGTTTTTGGCTTGGGGTTCTGCTGATTTTCATTTCTACATCCTAAAGCTGCTAACAATGAATTTGTATGTTGTTGTGTGATCTTCATCTTCAGATTAGACTTTGGTCATCATCTGCAAAAAATACATTGATTTGGTTATTTAATTGATCGTAGTTTTCATTCTCTTTGTCGATAAAATCTTTTCCACGCCTTTTTTCCCCTTCTGTCGATATTACAGTGGGGCCCCCCTGATTATATTTGTTTGTAGGAGACACAATTTTTGAAAAAAACATGGTTTTTTTAAAATTTAAATTTTTTTGGTGTTAAATATTATTTGTCTTTTCAGAAAGTTATTCCCCCTTTTCTAGAGTATCTGGGACGCGGCGCAAATAACAAAAAATCCCAAACTACACCAGGTTCAGTGGGCACTGATCAAGACCCGACCCCACCTCCTGGGGGGTCTTAAACAGACAGAGGTTAGTTTTAAATTTCGGGTTTATCGAGAGATAAAAGAGAGGGGAAAAGAAGGCCCCCTGGTATATGTAGTAGATTAACCGCACACGTCTCTCGGTAGTAAGTCCTGGTAAATGCCCATCTCCTTGCCGATGTTAAGAAAATGTTGCATAAATGCGCAAATGAAAATAAAAAAAGCGAGTCGTATGTAAATATACTCATTCTTCCCGAAATCAATTCGCACCCTAATTGCCAGCCCGCAAAAAAAGAAAGCCCCTCCCACCATTTTTGGAACAATTGTTAAAACTCAAATTCCTGTGGGGTTTGACAACAACTAAAAATATATACCGTATAACTAAGAATTGTTTGATACACATTAATCAGTAATTGTTTGATATCACATATAACAAGTAATTGTTTGATATCAGCAATAACTAAGTAATTGTTTGATATCTAGCAAAAACAAGGCAAAACTGAATCAAAGTAATTGTTATATCTAGTATAACTAAGCTACAAAAAAACTCATAAAATTGTTTGATATCAGATATAACTAGAATTGTTTGATATCTAGCATATTAAATTTTTGAATCTAGCATATAACAAGGACAAAACTGAACTCACCAAGTAATTTTTGATATCTAGCATATAACTAAGCTAAAAAATGAAATCACCAAGTAATTTTTGATATCTAGCATATAACAAACTACAAACTGAACTCATCAAGTAATTGTTTGATATCTAGCAATAACTAAGCTACAAAACTGAACTCATCAAGTAATTGTTTGATATCGCATATAATGTACAAAAATGAATCACAAGTAATTGTTTGATATCAGCATATAACAAAATACAAAACTGAACTCATCAAGTAATTGTTTGATATCAGCATATAACAAGCTACAAAAATGAACTCATCAAGTAATTGTTTGATATCAGATATAACAAGGGACAAAACTGAACTCATCAAAAATTGTTTTATATCAGCATAAACAAGGTACAAAAAATAAATCATCAAAATTGTTTGATATCAGCATATAAAAAAGTACAAAAATGAACCATCAAGTAATTGTTTGATATCCAAAAATCTAAGCTCAAAATGAACTCATCAGGGAAATTTTTTGATATCTGATATAATCTACAAAATGAACTATGTAATTTTTTGATATCTAGCATATAATAAACTACAAAACAACTCATCAAAATTTTTTTTCAGCATATAACAAGTACAAAATGAACTCATCAAGTAATTGTTTGATATTTTTATAACTAATACAAAAATGAACTCACCAAGTAATTTTTGATATCAGCATATAACTAAGGGTACAAACGAAATCCCAAGTAATTGTTTGATATCTGCATATAACCAAAAACAAAAAAACTCACCAAAATTGTTTGATATCTAGCATATAACAAGGTAAAAACTGAACTCATCAAGTAATTGTTTAAATCTAGCATATAACTAAGGTACACAACTGAACCCTCAAATTTTTTGATATCTAGCATTTAAATAAGTACAAAAATGAACTCACAAGTAATTGTTTGATATCTAGCATATAACTAAGGGACAAACTGAACTCACCCCAAAATTTTTTGATATTGCATATAACTAATAAAAACTCTATAAAATTGTTTGATATCTAGCATATAACTAAACTACAAACTGAACTCACCAAGAATTGTTTTTTTTGTAAAAAGTTGACACTCTTTTTCTGGCTGGAAACATATGATGACTGTTGTTGAAGTTTCGAATTTCATCAATTTCCTTCTTATGAACTGAACAAACAGCCAGTGAATTCAACCTGTCGGGCCATACTATTGCTAGGGAAGTTTTTTTTTCTTTTCAATTCTGAAAAAAATTTCCTGCATCTCTGTTGAAACTGGGTGGTTAGTAAGGTACCATTCCTTTGATTCAGAAAACGATTCCTGGGAAGGGAAAGATGCTCAAAAACTGTATAAACCACAGAATGGAGGAATATCTTTAAATATCATTGGGTAGATTACTGATAGTTCATTTTTCAATTTCTCTTTTCAAATAATGGGACTATTTGATACAAAGTGGACTACGTGAGCTGGGAAAACGTTCTCTGTACGCAACAAATTTCTTTGGGGCAATAATTTGAACTATAAATTTTGGACACTTGGTATCTTTCTTTTAGTTGGTTGATCACTGTGCCCATACTTTTTGGGCATCTTTCAGTTTTACCAGAGTCATTTTTAGAGGTTTTCTTGGGGGAACAGAACACGTGTCTTCATTCATGATACCCCCTAGTGTTCTGTCTTATTTCAGTTACACTGATTCAAAATGATATAACGCATTGGATATGGTAACGTATTGGCCTCTTCATTTGATTTGCGGTATAAGATATAAACATGTTCGGTGTGATCATTAAAATATTCAGAGTTCCACATAATATTAAGCCCCTATCACTCTTTTAGTGGGCCCCTATTTTCGATTTTTATGACGATCTCATTGTGTTTCTGGATACAAAATTTGTTGCAAGTCAATTTTACACAATGTTTACAGTCCCAAATATTTTAAATTTAAGTAATTTTTTAAATAAGTAAACTTTCCCCCCTTTTTTAAAATCTTTCATTAAATTTTGAATCCATACAACCTCCCGTTGCCCAATCCTTAAATGAAATAGCAAACAATAAAAAAAAAAAAAAACTTTTTTCTTATGACAGTAAACGTTTTTTTACTAAACCACTCGTTTTGAAAGCCCTTTTTTTTCTTGCCATCTTGCTGTTATATCACAGCTATTTGGCTAATTCCCTACCGTTTAATTTAAAATTTGTTCTTCTCTCTTTAAAAAGGGAAACCGATTTAGTAATAAATAACCCACTGGGTTCTTTTTGAATAAATCCCACTTCAAAAAGTAGGTCACCCCTTTGTCAACGAACTTACATTGTCGTAGACAGATGGAACGGTGATTACCTAAACTATTCTATGATGGTTAGTTACTTATTTCTATTTTTTTCTAAAATTTTTCTTCTTTATATATTATTCAGGTTCAATCGGTAAATAAACAAACTTTTTTAGCGCAATAACCCCTTTTAAACCCAAGGGATTGGGTGTAAAATTTCCCGTCTGAGCAAATGAAAATGCGTATTTGCCGTGGCAACTATCATTGGAGGTCAGAGGTTTATGTTAACAAACGATCTAAATCTACTGTCCCCCAAAAATGCTACACAAAAATGGATGAAGCATACTAATTAGAGAGGGATTTCAGACTGTACATAATAATCTTTATAATTATATTTTATATCATTACGATTGTTATATTATTATGATATATTATTTTAGTGTTATATATTCAATTTCAAAGCAAATATATCAAGTTCAAAGTTATAATTATGAAAAATATTTCTAAAGTATATCCCCGTTACTCATTATGTTTGGGGGGACCCCCACTGGCCTTTAATGACCACCCCCCATGTCGATATATATGTTGAAGAAAAGGGGGTGAAGCACCAACCCTGTCTTACTCATAATTTTGTTTCGATAGTCTGTCTTCCATCTGGTGTTCTTACCACACTGTGGCTATTTTGGTATATTCCTGATTTTCAAGGTTTAACTTTTAATAGTTCCTGTTCTATCTATTCTGTAACTAGCCTTGTTTTGGTCAATAAATAATCAGTTTCATTTGTTGTATTCTGTCACTACCCTTGTCTTGGTCAATAAATAATCAGTTTCATTCTGTTTGTATTCGTCACTAGCCTTGTCTTGGCAATAAATAATCAGTTTCATTCTGTTTGTTTTCTGTCACTAGCCTTGTCTTGGTCAATAAATAATTAGTTTCATTCTGTATTGTAATCTGTCACTAGTTTTTTGGGTCAATAAATAATCATTTTTCATTCTGATTGTATTCTGTCACTGTCTTGTTTTAATAAAAATCAGTTTTTTCTGTATTGTATTCTGTCACTACCTTGTCTTGGTCAATAAAAAATAGTTTCATTCTGTATTTATTCTTACTAGCCTTGTCTTGGTCAATAAATAACGTTTCATTCTGTATTGTATTCTGTCACTAGCCTTGTCTGGCAATAAATAATCAGTTTCATTCTGTATTGTATTCTGTCATTAGCCTTGTCTTGGTCAATAAATAATCAGTTTCATTCTGTATTGTATTCTGTCATTAGCCTTGTCTTGGTCAATAAATAATCAGTTTCATTCTGTATTGTATTCTGTCATTAGCCTTGTCTTGGTCAATAAATAATCAGTTTCTTTCCCCATTGTATTCTGTCATTATTGTCTTGGTCAAAAAATAATCAGTTTCATTCTGTATTGTATTCTGTCACTAGCCTTGTCTTGGTCAATAAATAATCAGTTTCATTTGTTTGTTTCTATTACGTTCTCAAAAGTTGTATCAAAGAATCTATAAAATAATATTCTCAAAAATAAAAAAAAAATAGCAAACATAAAATTAAAATTTTTTTTTTTTCTCAACAAAACATGAATAATTTTTCCCAAAAACAAAAAATATGGGCAAAGAAATTTGATTTGATTGTGAAAGTTTGAACAGACCCCGTTAGAAACATTTTAGTTGAAGATAGTAATTTATTCTAAATCAAAGATACATTAAGTTAACACCTGTCTTCTAGGATGGAACTGTTTTATGGAACAAAATCCCTTCTAGTCTTTAGTAATGGAAACTTTTTTTATGGAACTAGAAATCTAAACCTAGTCTTCGTGATGGAACTTTTTTATGGAATTTTAAACAAACTTCTAGTCTTCAGTGAGGGAACTTGGTATCTCCCTAGTTTCAGTGGAACTTGGATCTAAATTTCTAGTCTTCTAGTGATGGAACTTGAAATCTCAACTTCTAGTCTTCTAGTGATGGAACTTGGTATCTCAACTTTTAGTCTTCTAGTGATGGAACGGTATCTCAATTTTGTCTTCAGTGAGGGAAACTTGGTATCTAAATTTTGTTTTCCCTAGTGATGGAATTTGGGAAACCCAATTTCTATCTTCTAGTGATGGAACTTGAAATCTCAACTTTAGTCTTCTGTGATGGAACGATCTCAATTTTAGTGATGGATTTGTGTCTCAACTTCAGTCTTCTAGTCATGAAACTTGAGTCTAAATTTCTAGTTTTCTAGGATAAAATTTTTTATTCAACTTCTAGTCTTCTAGTGATGGAATTTGGAATTTCACTTCTAGCTTTAGTGATGGAATTTTGTATTCAATTTTAGTCTTCTAGTGATGGAATTTTTGTATCCCCTTTCTAGTCTTCTAGTGATGGAATTTTGATCCAACTTCTAGTCTTCTAGTCAGGGAACTTGGTATCTCAACTTCTAGTGATGGGCTTGTAGTCTAAATTTCAGTGATGGGTTTGGAATCTCACTTCTGTCTTCTAGTGATGGAACTTGGTATCTCAACTTCTAGTCTTAGTGATGGGACAGTTGCAACTAGATGAAAGTTTGCGGGGAGCAGTTTTTACTTTTGTTTCCCAATAAAGTTGAAAAGTAACCCCTTTCATTAGAACGTATGGAAGCTGTTCAGAGACTTTTAGTTTATCTATTTGTTTGAATCTTCTATCCTATAGATGAATCAACCCTGGATACTAAACGATATTTGAAAAAAGTCAAAATTCAGTGACAATTTTGACCATTTTTGAGATCATTAGACAACATTTTAACTTGATTTTCATAATATAATCCTGCCCATACATGTAAACAACATGCTCATACTGTGTTTTTCCCAACCTTGGTGTGTGAAAGACTTGAGTGCAATCTGAAATCTTTCCCTCTACCATAGGTGGAGATACATTTTTAAAAGGTTTGGGAATGTTGGTGTTGTGTGTTCGATCTTTTGGGCAGCTCGTTTTCTCTGCGTCTTCAATTCCCATTCTCGCTATGCCAGTTCCGCTTGTGTTGTTACAGCGCCACTTGGGCGATTTTAAAAGGTTTTTTAAAAAACATTATTTCTGCCCACCAACCAATCGTCTGCCCCTTCAAACTCGCCATGAAATATTTTTGGGGGATGCATTTATCAAGCATCCGAGTAACGGGGTCGACCCATCCATCTGGGTCTTCTGCAACAGTGTGTTGACTCTTAGAAACTTGACTTTAAACGACTTTGGTATTGTTGTTGTCCTCAAACCTGGTTTTATGTCCCTAGATAGAGCCAACATTGATGTTATGTCCCTTAGATAGAGCCAACATTTGATGTTATGTCCCTTAGATAGGAAACATTTGATGTCATGTCCCTTAGATAGAGCCAACATTTGATGTTATGTCCCTTAGATAGGGTCAACATTTGATGTTATGTCCCCTCGATAGAGCCAACATTTAAGTTATGCCCCCTTAGAAGGCCAACATTTGATGTTATCCAAGAAAACAATACTTGATGTTAGCCCCTTAAAAGGCAATATTTGATTTTTGTCCCAGTTAGACATCTTTGATTTTTGTTCCGCAATATTTAAATATTTCACAAGCATGATACTATCCAGGTGACTTTCATTTGTTAGTATAAAAATCAAATATCATTTTTTAAAGCCTTACATTACGTTGTCGAGTAGATTGGAGTTGTTGCATGTTCATATCTTTTTGTATACAGTGATCAATATTGCATGTTCATATCGTGTTGTTGTATACAGTGATGAATATTGATGTTCATATCGTGTTTTTTAAGTGATGCAATATTGCATTTTCATATCGTGTTGTTGTATACGGGATGCAATGTTGAGTTCATATCGGTTGTAACAGTGATGAATTTGCATGTTCATTTCTTCTTTTTTTCCCAATCCTGATGCCTAAAGCGTCAGGTCGGGAAGAGATTTCAAAAACGGCCCCTAGTATGCCTTCGTAGATAGTCTCTTTCTCGTCTTTTTATTCGGGGGTCCATTTTTTGCGTGGGGCCTTTTTGCTTTTACCCATTGTATCGGACGTTTCTTTGGGTGCACTGTCGGATGGTAATTGTTACGTGCCGAACCATTTAATTTGTTTTTTCTTGATGAAGTCTAGTACTGAGGGTTTACCCACTTTTTCCTGATGTCTTCATTTCAGGTCAGGTTTGGCATGGTAAATAATGTGGGAGAAAGATTGTTTGAACATTGCTCTTTTTGTTCATGGTGACGTTTTGCATTTTAAAAATTGGGCCATTTCCCCTATCATTTGATTTGCTTTATTGCATCTGTGTTGTTTCATTAGTTCATATCGTGTTGTTGTATACAGTGATGCAATTTGCAGTTCATATCGTGTTTTGTATACAGTGATACAATTTGCATTTCATATGTGTTGTTGTATACAGTGATACAAATTGCATTTTCAATCGTGTTTTGTAAAAGTGATCCAATGTTGCATGTTCATATCGTGTTGTTGTATACAATGATACAATATTGCATGTTCATATCGCGTTTTGTATAAGTGATAAATATTGATCTTCATATCGTGTTTTGTATCAGTGATGCAATGTTGTATCTTCATATCGGTTGGTATCAGTGATGCAATATTGTATGTTCATATCGCGTTTTATGTACAGTGGGGAAATGTTGCATGTTCATATCGTGTTGTTGTATACAGTACAATTTTGATTTTCATATCGCGTTGTTTTTCGTGAAAATGTTGCATTTTCTTCGGTTTTGTATAATGATGCAATGTTGATTTTCATACCCGGTTTTATGTACAGGGGGAAATGTTGCATGTTCATATCGTGTTTTTTATACAGTATGCAATTTGCATGTTCTTATGGTGTTTTTTAAAAACCATCATTCTGATATCATTAAATTAGAAACAGATTGTCAATCAATTTTTCTTTTATCTGAGGTCTGTATCGACTTTAAAAAACCCCTGGTCAAACAAAATGCCAGTCTTTGGTGTTCAGCTAAACCCTTTGAAGGAAGCATATTTGATGACCCAACTCCCATCTATGACATCACTGACCAAACACAAAAACATAATTTCATACAAAGTGGAAGATGAAGATCATTTATAAACTGTACAAAATCTCCCGTGTAACCGGAAATGCCTATTGGTCTAAGTATCCCCTAACCTAACCTTGAATTTTCAAAAAAAAAGACTGTCTAAATGGAAAATTAGTGTGAACTGAAATATTTAAAACAGCTATGTCAATCAGCGTACATCAGCAAAAATTCAACAGATATAGAGCATAAAATTAACAGATATAGAGCATAAAAAAAATGCAAAAAATACTTTTGTTTACCTCCCCTCCTTTATCTCTACAATTTTTTATAAATTCTCTACTTCATTTCTACAATTTGTCTATAGAATTCACTCACTTCATGTCTAAAATTTTTCTATAGAATTTCTCACTTCATGTCTACAATTTGTCTTAAATTCCTCATTTTGTCTACAATTTGTCTATAGAATTCACTCACTTCATGTCTACAATTTTTAAGAATTCTCTCACTTCATGTCTACAATTTGTCTATAGAATTACTACTTCATGTCTAAAATTTTTCTATAGAATTCTCTCCTTATGTCTACAATTTTTATAAATTCACTATTTTTTGTCTACAATTTTTTAGTTCCTCCTTCATTCACAATTTTTCTATAAATTCTCTCCTTCATGTCTGTTTATCATAAATTCTCTCCCTTTATGTCTACAATTTGTCTATAGAATTCTCTCACTTCATTCCCAAAATTTTTCCTTAAATTCTCTCACTTCATGTCTAAAAATTTTTCTATAAATTCACTCTTCATGTCTAAATTTGTCTATAAATTCTCTCCCTTTATTCTACAATTTTTTATAAATTCTCAACCATGTCTACAATTTGTCTATAGAATTTCTCACTTTATTCTAAAATTTTTCTTAAATTCTCTCACTTCATGTCTACAATTTGTCTAAAATTCTCTCACTTCATGTCTACAATTTGTCTATAGAATTCTCTCACTTCATGTCTACAATTTGTCTATATAATTCTCTCTTTTGTCAAATTATTCTTTGTCTGTTTGTTCAACTTGTAATGCCCCAGATAAAAATTTTATCTTTTTAACCATTTGAGAAATAAGCTTGCTTTGAACTACACGGTTCCCGCCTCAAATATTTTTGCCATTCAAACAATCATACCATCAGACTTTCCTTTTTTGTGCTATATAATATTTAACCCTTGCGTGGTTGAAGAAAACAAATGTTTTTTAATTATTATGACAAAAAAAAGTAAATTCAGGACGAAATCTATGTTTTTTTTTTAACGTAATAATTCTTATTTTTCCCTCACCAAAAAAATTCGGTTGAACATGGTAAACAAATGCGTCATTTGTGGAAAATGACTTTTTGTTAAGGCGTATAACAAATTGTGTGAGGTATTGGGGCATTGTTGACTTCCAAAACAGAATTTATATAACATTTCAATAGTTTGAAGTTACAATGAAAAAGTATATTAATCATACGCGTATTTCCCAAAAAAGGACATCGGGTATCTTACACAGTATACAAGAACCAGAGAAAAAGCTATTTTATTAAGTGATACCTCCCTTTCCCCTATTTTAACACACCTTTTTTAACGAAGAAAAGCAATTTTAAAAACCCCTTTCCAAACTCCCCATACAAGGTGCTATAGAAAAGTTCTTTGAACACCTGGACAGAGAAGAGAAAAACAAAGAATCCTACAAGACCAATATCAAAGGGGCATTGGCTCATAAATAACATCATGTCCCAGGGAAAAATTTTGGCCCATTAAACGCCACGTGGTCTGGGAGAAAGGTAATGGGGGCATGGTTCCCGGACAACGAGGAGGGACGAAAGAAGATGGCGCAGATGACATCAAAAAACCTTAACATGACGCTGGAAGAGGTATGCGAGACATAGAGCTTTTCAGGCGGGGTTATGAACACAATGTTCACAAGGGGCATGCTACTCGACCTGCCATTTCGTCCCAAGCCTGGGCGTGAAAGGGGGAACATTTTGATGGCAGCCTTTAAATCAGTCCCAAGCCTGGGCGTGAAAGGAATGACATTAGACATGGGCTAACTTTAACTCACCCCAAACCGGAGTGAAAGGGGGAAAGTTTTATGACATGGAGCTTTTAAATTAATCGCTATTTAAAAAAAATAAATACTATGTCTACATTTCTTTTTATTTCATGATACTTTTCTTGAATTTTTCAATCCATATAGTAATAGGGGAAAATCTAACAGACTTATGTGGAAAGAGTCTATTTTAGGTGTCCCGGGATAGAGTGAGAGACGTGCTACAACCCCCACCACTATCCAAACAGTAGGAAGGAACACCATTACTCAACAGACAAGATGAATGACCAGATGGGGGGAAACAAGAACTTTAAAACCCACTAAATTAAATGAATATAATACACAACAAAGGAAAGTGAAGAAACAGAACCATATATATTGATCCCAAAAAATTGAAACAGCAATAAAGAACAGCCCCAACAACAAATACCAGGGGCAGATGGCATACCCAAAAGAATTAAAGCATGCAAAAAAAAGGGTAAAAAGGTTAAATAGAATATTCCAACCACTTGGGAAAGAAAAATTCCAGATGACTGGCAAAAAACATAATAGTCCCATTATGGAAAAAAAAAGGCAATAAAAGGAAAGCAAAAAATACAGGGCATTTCACTATTAAGCCACTTAAAATATACCAAAATATTAGAACAGCGCATAAGAACATTTTGACCCCTTTTAAACCCCCCTCGTTTGGTTTAGAAGAGGGTGGGGTAAAAACGCTCTATTCACTCTGAGACAACTGGTGAAAAAACAATATTATAACAAAAAAAAGGGTACACTTATTATTCATCGATCGAAAAAGGGATTCGACAGAATGATAAAGTATTCTATTTTAAACACTGAAAACTATGGGATCAAGGGACAACTGTGACAATATCAGAAAATATACAAAAATAACAGTTATAAAAACAGACGGGAAAGACAACCCTTCGAAAAAAAAAACAGGGGTAAGACAGGGTTGTGTGTGTACAGACCAGCTGGAGCCCCAAATTTTGGGCTCTGTAACAGTCATGATCACAGGTATAAAGTTTCAACAGATAACTGATTAGAAAATTCATAAATATTTAAACCTTGTAATATCAATTTTCCCGTCTTGGAGAGTGAATAACAACAACAACAAAAATGACGCTTGTAAAGACTAATCAAGGTATAAAATTACAACAGATAACGATTAAAAAATTTTAAAAATATTTAACCACTTGTAATATCAATCTCTCTCTGTCTTGGGGGAGGAATAAAACTTTCACTATCAAATTCCCCGAATCCTTCTGAAATATTATGTCTTTTCTTCTTGCTCCCCGTCTATATTAATAAAATTTTTTTTCCCATGTCCCTTTTAGGTTTAGTCCCAAATGTAAAATAGTTCATTAACTTATAAAATTATTACCTGGCGTTGATGTTCGAATCATGGTCGTTCCAAAATTCCCCTTTAATCTCAGGGAAAAATAGGATGCTTCTTTTACTGGGCTCGTCTTTGGTTGCGGAAAGCTAGTCTTCACAGTCGCGGGGCCACTCATCTCTTCATAGTCTTCAGGCATCAGTCCTCTGGTCGTCAGGCACTGGTCATCGGTTAGTCTGGCATCGGTTCATCTGGCGTCATTTCTTCGGGATCTCGTCTCTTGGTTACAGAATATATAAAAACCCCGCTGTTTTTCTCTGGTAAATGGCTGTTTTTTTGATGTGTCTAGTTAACCTTCATGTTGTTCACCTCTATCTCTCTTTGACTTTGTTTGCTTTGGTTCCAATCAATTTAAAATCACTGTTAAAGGCATTCTAGTTTCTCTCTCTCAAAAATCAAAGTAGTATCTACTTGCTACTTAAACATTATTATATCCCTTCTCTCAACTTCTCCAGTCAGTCTGTGTTTCTCGCTGCCAAAAAGTAAACTTCTAACTCCTTTTAAAAAGAATATTTTCGAAAACCCCACTAACCGCATTTCTCTTTTACTTCAATGATCCGTCCACCTCCTCACTTCTCGTTGTAACTATCCTCTTTCAAAAAAGCTCCCAATTGTCCCTTCTCTGGTTCGGATCCTCGATTTTACGTGAGTCCTCGCCCATCTCGGGTTAGAACCCTTTTCATGAATTTTAAATCCCCATGGGGAATGGGCTGGTAAACAATTTAATACTAATAGTATTCAGGGCCCCCTGCAAAAAAAAGGGTCGGGGGGACCCCCCTTTCCCCTAATTAGGATAACAGTGAAACTGTTTCATTTCTTCCCCCTTTCTTCAACATATTAGACAAAAAAGTGAAAGAGGCACAGTGTGAAAAAAACCTTATTGACATAAAATGAACGACGACCAATTAAAACCAAAACAACGAATTGGTTTTTTCGACGACCAAAGTCTAACGAAGATGAAGATCACACAACATCACATGAATTCATTGCAAAGCATTGAAAGTACAACATGAAAATCAACAAACAAAAAACCGAGACCATGAAAATCACAGAACCCAACCAAGCAAACATACAAATAGATAACCCAGAGTAAAACAAGTTTCAATTCAAATATTTAGGCAGTATTTTTTTCAAAGGGGGGAAAACTGAAAGGGAAAAAGAACACGGTGTCAAAAAAAAATGCGTGACCACCCGCTGGCGCCATCACTCAACACCCAAAAAATCAAGATGGAAATGAAAAAACAGATGATAAAAAGTATTTTTCCCACCAACACTTTGTTCTTAAAACTTTGGGCTCTTTTAAAACACATCGAAAACCCCACGGGGAAATGAAATGTTTGAGGAAGGCAGTGGAAGTCACCGGAAAGACAGACTACGAAATGGGACATCAGAAGCAGAGGGGCATAATTCATGCACGATATTAAAAACAACAAATGCAGTGGGTTTGGGCATTTAATGGGGTGAAATAAAAAACCCCCCCCAAAAAAACATACAATAAAAAAAGATCGGGGACTAGGGGTAAAAGGGAAAACCAAAAAAAGATGGATAGACAATATCAAGACCACACTACATAAACAGGAAAACACAACAAAGGGGAACTCATCTAACCCCAGAACACGCAAATTAAAACTCCCATCCCTACGCTTAACGGCAAGAGTGGAAAGCCAACTACATCTTCCACCTGGGAAAAGAAAGACTATTGCAAGTATCAAAATTGACCCCAATGTTGGCTGGATGATACGCCTTGAATGAGACTTGACATCAAATGTCATATTGGTGCGTTACTGTAAAAAAAAAATTCTTATCGACTCATCAAAAAACTCCCAAATCAAATTAAAGTTATATTACAAAAACCCGGTTTCTATAGCAATTTCTTCCATCAGACATTTAAAATAATAATAATAATAATAAATAATAATTCATCTCGTCCGTTCCCTTACATAGGGGCCCGCAAGTAATTTCTCCATACCGCCTATCCTGGGAACCGCTAATTCCTCCATGGAACTGAGACCGATTTTCCGCCTCTCTCAAAAGTTGTTTTAGGGGCTCCAGGTCGACCTCTCTTTTTTGAACCCTTCATACCCTTCAATGCCTGCTTTGATATTTTTATCATTTCTCCTCAAGGTGTGCCCAACATATCTCCATCTTCTCTTTCTTATAACAGTTGTACTAATGGTTAAACATGTCTCTGATTTATCACTTCTCCTGAATTCGTTCCATTTTATATTCATTATTTTCCGTAGACATCTATTTTCAAATGCATTCAACTTTTTTCAAACTTTATCATTTTCCAACTCCCAGCATATGTTAGTTTATACAAATTTTAATTGAAAATTGTAATTTAGTTTCAATACTATATTAACTTCAGTTCCATATTTTATTTAACTTTTAAAAACTGATGTTGCTTTGCCAATTTATCATAATTTTTTTTTTTTAAATTTCCTGTGCAATCAAAATTGTTACCCAAAAAGTGAACTGCTCTGTTATTTTATCATTTTGTTTATGTGAAACTGCATTACTTGCCCAATGTCTTCATTATTTTGTTTTTTCAAGCTTATCTGCAGTCCCAAATGTTGATGCTATAGATGACAAGTTGTCTGTTTTTCTTTTCATATCTTGGTTGTTTCTTCTTAACAAGGCAATATCATCTGCAAAATCCAAATCTTCTAGTTGACTATTTTCCACCCAATCGATGCCAATTTCACCCATCAACATTTCACATCACCCAGTCAATTACTCCCAAAAAATAGCGGAGATAGAAAGCCTTGCCCCTTTCAACCATAAACCAGTTTTGTGTCCACCATCGTGAACTGCACACTGTGAAAAATCATAGGGCTCTTTATAATGTTTATTATTTTTTCTGATATTCCATAGCATTCAGAATATTCCACAGGAGATTCTGTGTAACTATCAAAACTTTTAAAAACAATGAAATTTAGTTATGGTTTTGTTCTAAATGTTTCCAAAATTAGTCGTAGGGTAATTATTTGGGCAACACCCCAGATCTAAAAACCCGCTTGTTGTTCCCAGGGTTGTGTCCCTGCTCCTTTGATTCTATTAAATGATTTTGCGAAAGTCTTGTTCATTACTGATAATAGGGTATCCTTCTCCAGTTGTTACAATCTTTGAGATCACCTTTTTTGGGGATCTTAACAATTTTCCCTTTTTCCATTTTTTTGGGAAAAGTTTTTTCCCCAATTTATTAAATAGTTCTTTCACCCCAATAGTTGTATCATCAGCCCTTTGGTATTTCTGCAAAAGTTTTCATCCCCCTGCCTTATTGTTTATCAAGGAATCGATTTCCTTTACCTCAGCTACCCTATCATTTCTTCGTTATTTGGTAGAGGCTGTTTCTTGCCTCTTC
>JADZMA010000210.1:0-41525 GCA_020796225.1 Arion vulgaris
CAGACCCCCAGCTATGGGCAAACAGCCCCACTGCCTTGTGGGAGCCTCGGGAGAGGCAAAGGCTATGGGGAGTAAACCCAAACAGAAAATCCGGAGCGGAGCCCCTAAGGCGGACAGCATCAAGTGATGTCCTACCGGCATCTCCTGCAACGAACTGATACCAGATGTCGTGCTTGCACTCCTCTGGATTCTATCAGCGAGTCGAGTGGAAGTAGTTGATGCTTGGGCAACTCAGCTACTCCATAAAAATTGCCCAGACATGTGTCACAGAGAGGTCACTTCATGGTCGACTTTGTTGACCAAACCAACATGGAAGACAACAGTTATGGGTTATAAGTCCAGCTCAATTGGCGTAGTATCGGACGCAAGCGGGTTGTCTTCGCGGTGGGAGAGATCATCGCGCTCAATGGACAGCCCACCACCTCAAGCCAGGCAGCCCCCAGACAATAAGGTGTTATCCTGCCACAGTTCACCTGCTTCAATGGGTGCTTGGAGCTAAGGTATTATCTGACAAGCGGACTGTAAGTACCGCACAAACAATAATAATAAAATCAAGAAGGCTTCAGCCCTTTGCTTAGCAAGCTGGAACGTAAGGACAATGTGTCCTGGCCTGTCAGAAGATCTTACACAGATACACGACATACGGAAAACTGAAGTAATTAACAATGAGCTCAAACGACTTGGAGTGGACATCGCAGCAGTACAGGAGACATGACTCGCTGAAAATGGATCACTGAGGAACAAGACTACACGTTCTACTGGCAAGGAAAAGCTCAAGACGAACCAAGACTGTATGGAGTAGGATTTGCCATAAAAAACACACTGCTCCACATGGTAGAACCTCCAATAAATGGCTCAGACCGTATTTTATCCATTAAACTCCGCACAGTAACAGGCCCGGTCCATCTCTTCAGTGTATACGCACCAACACTACACTCAAAGCCTGACGCAAAAGATAAATTTTATGAGGAGATAAAATCAGAAATCAGTAGAATTCCCCAAAACGAACACCTATACCTAATGGGGGACTTCAATGCCAGAGTTTGAGCCGATCACAACTCTTGGCCATCGTGCCTTGGAAAACATGGTACTGGAAAAATTAATGAAAATGGACAACGGCTACTGGAGATATGCAGCTACAACAACCTTTGCATCACAAACACTTTCTTTAATACCAAACCCTGCCACAAGGTGTCCTGGAAACACCTACGTTCACATAGATGGCATCAAATAGATCTAGTTATAATAAGGCGAAATGCGATAAACAGTGTGCTCAGTACTCGTAGCTATCATAGTGCTGACTGTGACACTGATCATTCACTGATATGTAGCAAAGTTAGGCTGAAAATAAAACACTCACCATTCGAAGAGGAAAGGGTGTCCACACATTAACACCGAAAATGCCACCAAACCAGAAATGGTACAATCGTTCTGCAATACATTAGGAAGCATTCTCCAAAGCACACTAAAAGGAAATCGAAACAATGGTCTTACATCCGGGACGCACATATAATTAGGTCAAAACCACCTTTGGCACCCGAGATAAGCAAAACCCTGATTGGTTTGCTGCAAACATATTAGAGTTGGAGCCTGCGAGCAGAAAAAGAACTCTTCAGAACCATAAAAGCAATCCAAGTGTCAAGTCATTTCTTGCTCTTAGATCTGCAAGAATGTCGCACAAAAACAGCCAGGAGATGTGCAAACGACTACTGGCAGGAGTTATGTAGAAATATCCAGCTCTCCTTTGATACTGGAAACATTAAGGGTGTTCATGAGGGCATTAGGAAGGCCTTTGGCCCAACTATCAAAAAGACTGCACCTCTTAAAACAAAAACAGGGAAGTTCTAATCGATCGCAAAAAAAAACAGATGGAGCGCTGGGTGGAACATTATCTAGAGTTATATTCCACCCAAAATATTCTAACTGACATCGCGTTCGATGCAATTAAAGCTCTTCCGACCTTGAGCACATTAGACCAGATGCCCTCAGAGGCAGAAATCAGTATTACGATTGACACCCTGGCAAACAGGAAAGCACGGCATCCCCATGAAGTAATCAAATGTGCTAAACAAACTCTCCTGAAAACCAGTCTGCATGAATTATTTGCCTTATGCTGGGAGGAGGGAGAAGTGCCTCAGGACATGAGAGATGCAAACATCATCACCTGGTATAAAAATAAAGGTGATCGTGGTGACTGTAACAACTACCGTGGTATCTCGTTGCTCAGCATCGTGGGGAAGGTCTTCGCACGCGTAGTACTAAATAGGTTACAAAAGCTAGCTAACCAAGTATCCCTGAGTCACAATGTGGATTTAGATCCAACAGATCCACTATTGACATGTTATTCTCCTTGAGACAACTGCAGGATAAATGTTGCGAACAATGAATGCCACTGTACGTTGTCTTCATAGATCTAACAAAGGCATTTGACCTAGTGAGTAGAGTTGGCCTCTTCAAGCTTTTGGAAAAATCGATGCCCTCCTACATTGCTTAAAATCATATAATTCCATAACAACATGAAGGGTACAGTGATGTTTGATGGGGCCTCCTCCAGCGCTTTTCCTATCAACAGCGGCGTCAAGCAGGAGTGTGTACTTGCACCCACACTCCTTTGGGATATTTTTCTCCCTACTTCTCTCCCATGCTTTTGAATCCGCCAAAGAAGGAATATTTCTCCACACAAGATCAGATGGAAAATTGTTCAACATGGCGCGACTCAAAGCAAAGACCAAAGTGTCACCATCAGGGAACTTCTGTTTGCCGATGATGCAGCATTAACATCACACACAGAAGAAGGGCTACAACACCTCATGGACAGATTTGCTGCAGCATCAAATGAATTCGCTTGACCATCAGCCTGAAGAAAACAAATATAATGTTCCAGGATATTAGCAGAGCCCCATCTATCAACATTGGCAGTCATACGCTTGAAGTAATCAATACCTTTACATACCTTGGCTCTGTCATCGCAGCAACCTCTCCTCGATGATGAAATTAGTAGTCGATTGGGAAGGCCTCCACTGCTATGTTTAAATTAGCAAAGGTGTATCGGAAAACAGGGCACTCACAAGAAACACCAAGACACAAGTATATAAAGCTTGTGTTCTCAGCACTCTGCTGTATGGTAGTGAGACATGGACCACATATGCTAGACAAGAACATGCCTCACAGCTTCCACATGCGCTGTCTCAGGCGATAATACAACATCCGATGGCAAGATCACATCTCCAATATAGAAGTCCTGAACAGTGCTTGCATTCCAAGCATGCACACTTTACTGAGTCAGCGACGTCTCAGGTGGCTGGGACACGTGTGCCGTATGAGCGATGATAGAATCCCAAAGAACATTTTATATGGCCAACTCGCATCTGGTGCTAGACAGCATGGGCGCCCATTATTCACTTCATTGACACCTGCAAGCGTGATCTAAATTCATGTGGCATAGACAAAAAACACTGGGAGCGGCTGGCCAAAGACAGGCAAGCATGTCGAGGTAGTGAGGGCGGTTGAAAAGAAAAACATCACATGTGGAGGCAAAAGAGAGCACAGAGAACATCCCATGTATTGGCTCTAGTCTCCAGTTTTACCTGCAGCAACTGTGGCAGGATTGCCACTCCAGAATAGGCCATTACAGCCACAAGAAACTTTGTGATTCAGCACAGAACATACTACGTGACGCAACACCTATTGTCTCCTGAGACAAAGAGGCCAATGATGATGATTACCAACATATTAACAACATATTACCAACATATTACCAACATATTAACAACATGAAACATCTAATGCTAACTTATAATCCTGACATTGAGTTACAACAGAAATATTGTACAAACATTGAAACATAGTGTGAAATATGATATTATATATATGTTGACAACATTTTGGTGTGCAACTGGAACATGCTTCTTTTAATACATCATCTATGTTTGAGCCTGTCAGACAAGATCACATCATCTATATTTGAGCATGTCAGACAAGATCACATCGTCTACGTTTGAGCCATACATGAGCCACATACATACATACACTATCTCATGCTGCATAATATATGTGTATATGTTAGATTACATACATACATACACAATCTCTATAGAGTGTTTATTATTGTTGATCTTCTTGTTTCCATTTCTAGTTTTCACATTGATTCCATTTGAAGACACATAATTTGATGTGAGTGGCGTTAAGATTTATGAAATATGAAATATGTCTACCATCTAAGAAGTGAATTTCTTCCCTTCTGTTGTACCCTTCGCTTGATAAAGACTGCTTGGTCAAAGCTAGGCTGTACATCGTTATTGTACTTTGCCAAACTACAGTAATTTGTTTTTACATGTTTTGCCATTGCTACATTAGCTTGACTGTAGACTTGTCACTTTTTTTTATATTGATAGCTTGACTGTAGACTTGTCACTTTTGTATTGATAGCTTGACTGTAGACTTGTCACTTTTGTATTGATAACTTGACTGTAGACTTGTCACTTTTGTATTGATAATATTATTCGAGAATTCTGTCAACCAACTTTAGTCTCAAGACATAATTAAAGGTAGTGTCCAGTGTCTTCTGTTAAGTTTCATGTCAGCAAGTTGCTGCACAGATGACTGCAAGATATATGACTGCACAGATTGTGAGATGACTTATTGGTAGATTGTTGCCTCCCATTAGACCTATCTTTGACAAACTCTTCCAAATTGTGTGTATTTGTCATGGTTAGTTGTTGGTGGTTAGTGGCTTGGTTGGTGGTGGTTGTTGCTTAGTTGGTTGCTTGGTTGGTGGTTAGTTGCTTGGTTGGTGGTTAGTTGCTTGGTTGGTGGATTGGTTAGTTAGTTCTTGGTTAGAGGGTTGTTTGGTTAGTACACTGGTGGTAATGGTTGGTTGGTTCACTTTATTGACATCAATGCTATAATTACATGGGGAGAGGCGGGGAAAAGAAAAGATATGTCTTAGCATGGTCCTGTGCATCACAAGGTCATTGAATTGAGCTTAGCAGCTGGTGGAGTCGAAGCAGTCCTGCCATGTGCAGTTGTGGGAACATTCCGGCCAGCACAGGCAGCGGTGGACACACTGCAAAACAACAAGGTACAGTAAATATATATAGTTGATTAGAGTAACACACAGACACAAGAACAAACATAGACAGTCACAAGAACATGGGCAGAGTCACAAGAACAAACATGGGCACAATCACAAGAACAAACATGGACAAACAAAGACACAAGAACAAACATGGACACACACAGACACAAGAACAAACATTGACACAGACACAAGAACAAACATAGACACAAGAACAAACATGGACACACAAAGACACAAGAACAAACATTGACACACAAAGACACAAGAACAAACATGGGCACAGTCACAAGAATAAACATGGGCACAGTCACAAGAACAAACATGGACACAGTCACAAGAACAAACATGGACACAGTCACAAGAACAAACATGGACACAAAGTAATAAAAACAAACATGGGCACACACAGACACAAGAATGAACATGGACACACACAGACACAAGAACGAACATGGACACACACAGACACAAGAACAAACATGGACACACACAGACACAAAAAGCGAACATGGACACAGTCACAAGAACAAATATGGACACAAGAACAAACATAGAAACACAAAAACAAACATTGACAGTCACAATAACAAAACATAGACAGTCGCAAGAACAAATATTCACACGCACAAGAACAAACATGGACAACCAGACAAGAACAAACATGGACAAACATGGGTTAGTTAGTCTTTCCTCTTGGGCCTGTGGGCGCGCATAGGGCAGAGGTCATAGTTCTCCATGTCTCGCGGTTCGTTGCTATCTGTTTTAGGTCTTTAATGATTACTAGGCCCATTGTTGAGCCTTATCTGGTGATGGTTCTACGCAGTGTCTCTCTTGGTCTTCCTCGTTTTCTTTTTCCTCTGGTGTCCATATGAGGGATTGGTAGGGGTCTTCTCTCATCCATTCTAAGTGTGTGGCGATGTAGTTCAAGGCGCTTTCTTATAAAATTTGATACATTTTCTTGCTTGGTCTCTTGTCTTATTTGTGTATTGGGTCTGAAATCTGACCATTTGGGGTTCAATATTCTTCCAAGACATTTATTCTCAAAGTTATCTAATTTTCTTTCTAGAGCTTTGTTGCTTTCCATCCTCATCCAATACTGGAACCCACAAGAGTTAAAGATCTTTAATTTTAAGTGCTTGCTGAGTGAATTGGACTTCCATATATTTGACAATTTGTTATAAGCACTTGATGCCAATGCGATTCTGTGTGGAATTTCTGGCGCTGTATCTCCCGTAGATGTCATCATACTCCCTAGGTATGTAAAACTTTTGACTTTTTCAAGAGTGTAACATGGGTAACAAGAACAAATATTGGCAGTCCCAAGAACAAACATTGACAGTCACAAGATCAAACAAGTACAGTAACAAGAACATTCACACACAAGTCACAAGAAAAACATTGACAGACACAAGAAGAAACATTGACACAGGAACAATCATTGAAACACATAGACACAAGAACAAACATTGACACATGCAAGAACAAACATAGACAGACAAAAGAACAAACATTGACACAAGAGCAAACACTGACAGTCACAAGAAAAAAAATGAAAGTCACAAGATAAAACATGGACAGTCACAAGAACAAACATTCAAAAAGAGCAAAACATGGACAATCCCAAGAGCAAACATTTACAGTCACAAAAGCAAACATGGACAGTCACAAGAACAAACATTTACAGTCACAAGATCAAACATGGACAGTAATAAGAACATTTCCACACAAAGTCAAAAGAACAAACATGGATAGTCACAAGAACACACATTGATAGACACAAGAACAAGCATTGACAATCACAAGAACAAACATAGACAGACAAAAGAACAAACATTGACAGTCACGAGAACAAACATTGACACACAGCCACAATAACACATGTGGACACAAGAATGAACATTGAGAGACACAAGCACAAACATTGACACAAAGCTACCAGAACAAACATTAACACACACAGCTACAAGAACAAACATTTACACATACACAAGAACAACATTGACAACAGACACTAGAACAAACATTGACACACACAGACACTAGAACAAACATTGATACACACAGACACAAGAACAAACATTGACACACACAGACACAAGAACAAACATTGACACACAGAACTAGAACAAACATTGACACACAGACACTGAACAAACATTGATCACACGACACTGACAAACATTGATACACACAGATACTAGAACAAACATTGATACACACAGACACTAGAACAAACATTGACACACAGACACAGAACAAACATTGATACACACAGACACTAGAACAACATTGACACACACACATGACAACTTACACAGACACTAGAACAAACATTGATACACACAGACACTAGAACAAACATTGATACACACATCAGAACAAACATTGATACACAAGACACTAAACAAACATTGTACACAGATACTAGAACAAACATTGATACACACGAACTAGAACAAACATTGATACACACAGAAACTAGAACAAACATTGATACACACAGACACTAGAACAAACATTGACACGACACAGAACAAACATTATACACAGACACTAGAACAAACAGTATACAGACACAAACAAACAAACACACACAGACAAGAACAAACAACACACACACAGACACGAAAAACATTGATACACACAGACACTAGAACAAACATTGATACACACAGACATTGATACAACAGACACTAGAACAAACTTGATACACACGACATTGATACAAAAGACACTAGAACAAACATTGATACACACAGAATTGATACTACAGACACTAGAACAAACATTGATACACACAGACACAAGAACAACATTGATCAACAGACACAGAACAAACATTGATACACACACTAGAACAAACATTGATACACACAGACACAAAAACATTGATACACAGACACGAACAAATTGATACACACAGACACAAGAACAAACATTGATACACACAGACACAAGAACAAACATTGATACACACAGACACAAGAACAAACATTGATCGCACAACACAGAACAAACATTGATACTCACAGACACAAGAACAAACATTGATACACACAGACACAAGAACAAACATTGATACACACAGACACAAGAACAAACATTGATACACACAGACACTAGAACAAACAGTGATACACAGATACTAGAACAAACATTGATACACAAGATACTAGACAAACAGACACACAGATACTAGAACAAACATTGATACACACAGACACAATAACAAACATTGATACACACAGACACTAGAACAAACATTGATACACACAGACACAAGAACAAACATTGATACACACAGACACTAGAACACATTATACACACAGATACTAGAACAAACATTGATACACACAGATACTAGAACAAACATTGATACACACAGATACTAGAACAACATTATACACAGACACAGAACAAACAACGACACACAGACACAGAACAAACATTGATACAACAGATACTAGAACAAACATTGATACACAGATACTAGAACAAACATTGATACCAGACACTAGACAAACATTAACACAAACACAGAAAAATTGACACACAGACACAGAACAAACATTGATACCACAGATACTAGAACAAACATTGAACACACAGATACTAGAACAAACTTTACACACACAGACCAGAACAAACATTGATACACACAGATACTAGAACAAACATTGATAACACAGACACAGAACAAACAACGACACACAGACACAGAACAAACATTGATACACACGACACAGAAAACAACGACACACACAAACACAGAACAAACATTGATACACAGCCTAAGATGATAGATGCTAACAATAGATATGACCTACCAGGGCTCTTGATCATATCTGTGTCGGTGGAAGCATGCAGACTAGATACTGGACAGACCATAGCTGATCTGTCATGGTCGACATGCTGGTACCATGCAAGTATCTACTCAGTGTCTCACCATTGTCTGTGAATACATTCAGGCCAACTTAGCGATATATTAGTATAAACGATCGTATGTACACACTGACAGGCATTACCACATGTGTACACACATTGCCACACGTGTACACACAAACAGACATGACCACACATACAGACATGACCATACATACAGACATGACCATACATACAGACATGACCATACATGACATGACCACTTTGTACACATAAAGGTATACATGAGTAGTTTGTATGTAGATTAGAAGTGCACATAAGATGTAGATTAGAAGTGCACATAAGATGTAGATTAGAAGTGCACATAAGATGTAGATTAGAAGTGCACATAAGATGTAGTTAGTCATAAGATGTAGTTGGTCACATAAAATGTAGGTTAGAAGTGCACATAAGATGTAGATTAGAAGTGCACATAAGATGTAGGTTAGAAGTGCACATAAGATGTAGGTTTGAAGTGCACATAAGATGTGGATGAGCAAAAAGGTGGGAATAAAATGAATGACTGACAAGAACAATGTGGTGGTGATGATAGTGGTGGTGGTAACCTGTGAACCAGTCATCTAGAAGTTGTTGGATCCGACAGCCAAGACTGAAGAGAAATTCTCCCAACAAAAGTCTCTCCTTGTCTGTGCCAGTGATTTGTAGACGGTGGCCACTGAGATAGTAATCTGTGACAAGTTTCACCTGTTGGAGACCAAGTGTGCTACAGCTGTTGTCCAGCTGTTGGCTGATCTGTTTAGTCAGATATTAGAGATTGTTGAAACTTTCTCTCTATCTCTCTCACCATTTCTCTCTCATTTTGTCTCTCACTCTCACATTTGTGTCTCTCACATTGTTCAATACAGATATTTCTCTCTCTCATCTCTAACTGTACGTACAGTGACATGTACTCATCTCTAACTGTACGTACAGTGACATGTACTCATCTCTAACTGTAGTGATATCTCTAACTGTACATACAGTGATATCTCTAACTGTAGTGATATCTCTAACTGTAGTGATATCTCTAACTGTCCATACAGTGATATCTCTAACTGTAGTGATATCTCTAACTGTAGTGATATCTCTAACTGTACATACAGTGATATCTCTAACTGTAGTGATATCTCTAACTGAGTGATATCTCTAACTTATGTGATATCTCTAACTGTGCTACAGTGATATCTCTAACTGTAGTGATATCTCTAACTGTAGTGATATTCTAACTGTGACATACAGTGATATCTCTAACTTCTCATATCTCTAACATGATATCTCTAACTGTAGTGATATCTCTAACTGTATGTATCTCTAACTGTACATACAGTGATATCTCTAACTTTTTAGTGATATCTCTACTGTAGTGTATCTCTAACTGTACATACAGTGAACACTGTAGTTATCTCTAACTGTAGTGATATCTAACTGTACAGTGATATCTCTAACTGTAGTAATATCTCTAACTGTAGTGATATCTCTAACTGTACATACAGTGATATCTCTAACTGTAGTGATATCTCTAACTGTAGTGATATCTCTAACTGTAGTGATATCTCTAACTGTCCATACAGTGATATCTCTAACTGTAGTGATATCTCTAACTGTAGTGATATCTCTAACTGTAGTGATATCTCTAACGTTTATATCTCTAACTGTAGTGATATCTCTAACTGTAGTGATATCTCTAACTGTACATACAGTGATATCTCTAACTGTAGTGATATCTCTAACTGTAGTGATATCTCTAACTGTAAATGATATCTCTAACTGTAGATACAGTGATATCTCTAACTGTAAATGATATCTCTAACTGTAGTGATATCTCTAACTGTACATACAGGTGAGACATGTCTAAAGAATATGAATGAGATGAAACAATGACATATACAAACAGTAATAAATGATTTTGAGAAAATAATTATGGAAGGAATGGTGCCTGGAAGAAGAACAAGAGGAAGACCTAGAAGATGATGGGTGCAGAATGTTATTGCGATCTGAGAATGACTGCTGCTGACGCCGGCCAACTTGCACAAAACAGAGAGTTTTTCAGAACTATTGTTGTGAGAGCCAAGTTCTGGAAGGGACAATCTACTTGATGATGATGATGAATAAATGATGGAGAACTAATAGAAAATAACAAGAATTGCACAACTGAAATTAAATCAGAAACTTCATATTTCATTCACCAACATCGTCCACACATGGCCTAGCCACAAAGATAACACTCATATTTAAGCAAGCTTGAACTAGCTGCTTGTTGTCTCTGCAAGCTTTCAATACAAGTTGTATGTCCTAGTTATCTATTTATTCAGCATGTGTGCCATTTTGTACTTACATGTGTGCGTGTACTTCATGTGTGCGTGTACATGTGTCGTGTAGTTTACATGTTTGAGTATCAAATGTGGACATATTGCTTCAGCCTTCTCCTGGGATACACACAAGTAGATGATAGAGAAGAGTTCCTGTATGACACCACTATCCTGTGTTTAGATGATGAGATACAAGGTAAACATTTCTACATAATTCTCTCATCGGTCTTCATCAACTACACTTGTACAGAACTTTATCATTACACTTGTACAGAACTTTATCAACTACACTTGTACAGAACTTTATCATTACACTTGTACAGAACTTTATCAACTACACTTGTACAGAACTTTATCATTACACTTGTACAGAACTTTATCAACTACACTTGTACAGAACTTTATCAACTACACTTGTACAGAACTTTATCATTACACTTGTACAGAACTTTATCAACTACACTTGTACACAACTTCATCATTACACTTGTACAGAACTTTATCAACTACACTTGTACAAGCTTTATCAACTACACTTGTACACAACTTCATCACTACACTTGTACAGAACTTTATCAACTACACTTGTACACAACTTCATCACTACACTTGTACAGAACTTTATCAACTACACTTGTACAGAACTTTATCATTACAACTTTATGTACAGAACTTTATCATTACACTTGTACAGAACTTCATCACCTACACTTGTACAGAACTTTATCAACTACACTTGTACAGAACTTTATCAACTACACTTGTACAGAACTTTATCACTACACTTGTACAGAACTTTATCACTACACTTGTACAGAACTTCATCAACTACACTTGACCAGAATTTGTGTGTACTGTATTGTCTAGACACAAGTGGGTAACAACGTCCGTGTGTACTGTATTGTCTAGACACAAGTGGGCAACAACGTCCATGTGTACTGTATTTTCTAGACACAAGTGGGCAACAACGTCTGTGTGTACTGTATTGTCTAGACAAGAGTAAGACTAACATAAGAGATGAGTTACTCAACTGATTTATCAGACTTGAGGAAGAACTCTGTGAGAGCTGTGATTCTGACATCAGATGTAAATGACTTGATGACCTCTGGCTGCAATCATATTCAAATGAGATCTACATCATACAACAATATCTACATCATACAACAATATCTACATCATACAATATCTACATCATACAATATCTACATCATACAATATCTACATCATAAAGTGAGTTCAACATACAGACACAGACAGTCAGTTCAACATACAGACACAGACAGTCAGTTCAACATACAGACACAGTCAGTTCAACATACAGACACAGACAGTCAGTTCAACATACAGACACAGTCAGTTCAACATACAGACACAGTCAGTTCAACATACAGACACAGTCAGTTCAACATACAGTCACACATAAAGATAGAGATGCTGACCTGACAAGTCAAATGACAAGTGTTGTCAGCCATCAGTGACTTGGCTAAGGCACTTCTGTAGCCCTGTAGAGATGAAAGGAATTCATCTGTCATATGTCAACAACTTCATCTACTTAACTAGTCTCATCTGACACTGGTCCAACAATATCATCAGCCTGTTCTCTAATATCTCTGACTACTGTCTAGATGACTACTACTACTACTACTACTACTATTACTAAAATAAATGCCCGACAACTAGAGAGCCCCGTGTCTCAGACATTACTAGATGTCTAGAATACTACAACAACTAGACTGCTCTCCCGACATTACTAGATGTCTAGACTACTACTACAACAACTAGACTGCCTCAGACATTACTACTGTCTGTACTACTACTACAATAACTAGACTGTCTCAGACATTACTACTGTCTTTTTCACCCAAAGAATTGACTTCATTGCACCTGGATTTACGTATGTGGCTAGGTCTCTACCCCAGGAATGGCACCATCTTCTGAGAGTATTGAAAAAACTCCAAGCTCCTGAAACAATCCTGGGTCTCTGGAAAAATGTGCACATGTGAAACCCCCCATTCTATATTATGAGCTTGCTGTTCTTTTGAGTTGTTTTCTTGATTATACTTTTTAATTCAAACGGCCCTTTTACATGACCTCGTTACATGACCATGTTCAAACCATGTGGAGACCATCACTAAAGATCAAGATGTGCATTGTTCATAATGTTCAAGACCTGTTACATGACCATCGCGGAACCATCACTCAAGATAAGATAGATGTGCATTGTTCATGACCATCGTTAAAAGACCATCGTTACATGCCCCTTGGAGACCATCACTACAAATCAAGATAGATGTGCATTGGTCCGTATGTTGAGCAAAGGGTTCAAGAAAGGGGTAAACCTGGAGACCCTTGACTTTGCTGAGGGCCCAAAATATGGTTGTTTGCGGGCCCCTATGAAATGCAAACAGTGGGAGAGGTTACAAATTAAACATCAAGCTAAACTGGATCGGACTTGGCATGTTTTGGCACCCTGACATGCCTGTGCCCGACATGTCTGTGCACCCCGTGACATGTCTGTCATCCGTGACATGTCTTGCATACTGTGACAAAATAATAATAATTCGCTCGTCCGTTTCGCTCATGGCCTGCAAGTAATTTCCCCTTTTCCGCTCTACCCTGGGCAATCAACCCATCCATGGAACTGAGACTGATTTTTTTGCCTCTCCAGAAAAAATTGTTTCGGGGTCCCCTTTTCGACCTCTTTTTTTGAACCCTTTGCACCCCCTTAATCCTGCTTTGATATTCGTTGATCATTTCTCTTAAAGGTGTGCAACATATCTCCATCTTCTCTTTCTTATAACAGTTGTCACTAGTGGTTAAGACATGTCTCTTTTTAATCTTCAAATTTTTCCATTTTTTTCATTATTTTTTGAACATATATTTTCAAATGTATTAACCTTTCTTTTCTTTAATCTTTTTCCCAACCCCGTTTTGGCATATGTTAATTGATACAACTTTTGAATTAAAATTCAATTTATTTTTAATACTATATAACTTGCAGTTCCCATATTTTATTTAGACTTTTAAAAGCTGATGTTGCTTTCCCAAATTTATCATAATTTCTTTATTAACATTTCTTAAAATAAAAATTCTACCCAAATGGTGAACTGCTGTTTTTTTTATCATTTTAATTCCAGTGTGATATCTGCATTACTTCCATATTCTTCTTATTTTGTTTTTATACTGTGACATGACTGTGCATATTGAGCATGTCTGTGACATGTCATGCATACACATGTCTGTCATCTTGACATGTATGTGCAAAGGGACATGTCTGTGCATCGGAATGTCTGTCATACTTGACATTTTTGTCATATTCTAATGTATGTGCATTCGACATACCTTAGCATCCCCCATTGGCAAATGACCTGCTTTGTTTGCCCCCAAAAATGCCACCCTTCTGTACCAAAGCCTGAACATGATGAAGGAAAATCGACAACACATCTGGCTGATCGTAACAAAAACACAACAGCGACACAAAAATCAGTAACACAACACATCGGTGACACAACACACGGCAACCCCCCATCAGTAAACACATTACAACCCCCCGTAACACAAAAATTAGCAACACAACACTTGTGACAAAACCCAAAAAGTAACACATGTACATCGCGACCCCAATAGTAAAAAAACCATCAGCGACACCCCAAATCAATGACACAACACATCTGCAACACATGTCATAAAGCGACACCACAATAGGCCAACCCCTGAAACACAACAGCCATCTGCATAACCAAAAAGCGTTGAAAACATTGTGTGTCCCAATTCTTATCATTTTTAAAACTGAGGGGCCCCGTATCATCACAGTACTTCCCCTTATTAGCAAAATGTAAAATTCAATGGAATATATCGAAAGAGCAACAACAAAAGACAAAAAAAGAAAAAGAAAACCAAGAAGCCCAAAAACAAAAAGCAAAACCCAAAAACAAGAAGCAAAAACAAAAAGAAGACAACAAAAAGGGAAAACCACAACAACAAAAAGACCAACAAAAAGAAAACAACAAAAAAAGGGAAACAACAAAAGAAACAACAACAACAAGAAGACAACAAAAAGAAGACAACAACAAAAAAAGAAGACAACAACAAGAAAAAGACAACAGCAAAAACCCAAAACAAAAAAAAGAACAAAACAAAAAAAAAACAAAACAACAAAGAAGAACACAAAACAAGACCAACAAAAACAAGACAAAAGAAAAAGAAAAAACAAAAAAAAAAGACAAAAACAACAGGGAAAACAAAAAGAAAAAAACACACAACAAGAAAACACAAAAACAAAGAAGACAACAAAAAGAACAAAAACCCAAGAAGAACAAAACAACAAGAAGAACAAAACAACAAAAAACAAGAAAACACACAAGAAGACACAAGGAACACAACAACAAAGAAGACAAAAAGAAGAACACAACAAAAAGAAAAAAACACAACAAAAAAAGAACAAAACAAAAAAGGACAACAAGAAAAACAAAACAACAAGAAGCACAACAACAACAAAAAGCCAAAACAAGAAGACAACAATGAAGACAAAAAAAAGAAGACAACAACAAAAAAAGAAAACAACAACAGCAAGAAGAAGACACAACAAGAAAAACAACACAAGAGAAAACAGAACAACAAAAAAAGAACACAAACAAAAGAAACAACGAAGAAAAGAACAAGAAAAACCCCAAAAAAGAAGAGACACAGAGAACACAAAACAGAAGAAAACAAAAAGAAGAAGAACACAAAAACAAGAAGAAAACAAAAAAGAAGACAAAACAAGAAAAACAAAAACAAGAAGAACACAACAAGAAAACAAAACAACAAAAGAACACACAACAAAAGAAGACAAAAAGAAGACAACAAAAAAGAGAAAAAAGAAGAAGAACACACAAAAAAAAACCCCAAAACAACAGAAGAACACAACACAAAGAAAGACACAGAAAAAACACAAAAACAAGAAAAACACAAAAACAAAAAGAAGAACACAGCAAAACAAAAAACACACAAAAAAGGAAAACACACAACAAGAAGAAAAAACAAAAAAGGGGGAAACAAAAGAAGAAAACAAGAAGAACACAACAAAAAAGAAGACAACAAAAAACACAACAACAACAAGAAGAACCAACAACAAGAAGAAGCCAAAACAAGAAGAACACAACAAGAAAAAGACAACAAAAAAGAACACAAAAAGAAGAACACAACAAAAACAGAAAAACAAAACAACAAAAAGAAGAACAAAACAACAAGAAGAACACAAAAAACAAAAGAACACACAAAAAAGAAAAACACAACAACAACAAGAACACAACAAGAAGAACACAAAAACAAAAAAACAAAAAAAGAAGAACAAAACAACAAGAACACAAAAACCCAAAAAGGGCACAAAAACAAAAAGAAGAAAACAAGAAGAACACCAACAAAGAGACAAAACAAAAGAAGCAAAAACCAAGAAGAACAAAACAAAAACAAGAGAACAAAAACAACAAAAAGAAAACAACAAGAAGAACACAACAACAACAAAGAAGACAAAAAAGAAGAACACAATAACAAAAGACAAAAAAAACAAAAAAGAATTTTAAAACAAGAGAAAACAAAAACAAAAAACAAAACAACAAGAAAACACAAACAAAAAAAGAAAAACACAATAAAAAAGAAGACAAAAAAGAAAAACAAAACAAAAAGACAAAAAAAGAAGAAACAAAAACAAGAAGAACACAAAAACAAAAAAGGGAAAAAACACAAAAGAAAACACAAAAAGAAGACACAAAAACACCAACCAAAAAAGAACACACAACGGCGAACAAAACCAAGAAGAAACAAAAACAACAAGACAACAACAAGAAAGACAAAAAACCAACCCAAGAAGAACACAACAACAAGAACAAAAAACAAGAAGAACAAAAACAACCAAGACACAACAAGAAGAAAACAAAAAAGAAGAACACAGCAACAGAAAACACAAAAAAAGGAAGGAACACAGCAAAAGAAAACGAACAAGAAGAACACACAACCAAAAGAACACACAACAACAAACAAAACAAAAGAACACACAAAAAGAAAAACACCAACAAGAAACAAGAAAAACAAAAAACAGAAGACAAAAACAAAAAGAACCAACCAAAAAGAATATCAAAGAAGCAACAAAAAGCCCCAAAAACAAAAAGAACACAACAAAACAAGAGAACAAAATAAAACAAGAGGACAACAACAGAAAAACACAAAAACAAAAAGAACAAAACAAAAACAAGAACCAAAACAAGAAGCACCAACAAAAAAGGAACATAACACAAAAGAAGAACAAACAACAAAAAGCAAAAACAAAAAAAACAACAACAAAAGAAAACAAAAACAAGAACAAAACAACAAAAAAGAACACAATCAAAACAAAACAACAACAAAACACAAGGCAACACAACAGAAACAAACAACGAAAAAACCACAACAACAAAAAGCAAAAACAAGAAAAACACAAAACGAAGAACACAAAAACAAAAGAACAAAACAACCAGAGACAAAAAAGAAAAACACAAAAACAGAAACAAAAAAAGGGGGAACAAAAAGACAACAAAAAAGAAGAAGACAACAAAAAGAACACAAAAACAAAAGCACACAAAAGAAGACAACAACAAAAAAACAACAAAAAGAAGAACCCAAAAGAACAAGAAGAACAAAACACAAAAAAGCAAAAACAATAAAAACACACAACAAGAAGAACCAAAACAAAAAAGACAAAAACAAGAAAAACAAAACAACAAAGACAAAAACAAGAAGAAGACACAACAAAAAGAAACAAAAAAGAAAAACCAAAGAAGAAACAACAACAAAATAACACACCAACAAGAAGAAAAAGAAGAACAAAACAAGAAGAAAAAACAACAAAAAGAAGACAAAAAGAAAAACACAAAAAGAAGAAAACAAGAAAACACACAACAAGAAGGAACACGAAAAAGAAAAAACAAGAAGAAAAAACAACAGAAGAACACAACAAAAAAGAAGAACACAAAAAAAGAAAACAAAACAAAAAGAAGCAACAGAAGAACACAACAAAAGAAGAACACAACACAAAAAAAAGAACCCACAAAGAAGACAACATTTTTTTTCATGCTCTGAGTCAAACCTGGTGGTGTAGTGGCGTAGAAATTTACCTCACCCAGCTTTTGAGTTCAGGTATGAATATAACACCTGCGTTGAATGATACAGACTTGTAGGATTGACATCCCCAAACACAACAAAAAAAAGACTGAATTCCTTGTCACTGACAGACATATCTAGCTGAACAATCTCATGATGCTCTAGTCATATGTTATTCTACTGTTTGTCTTAGGGCTGGTATGTGTTAGATTATACACACCACAAATGGTGACTGTACTCATTGAACAATCTACATCAGTGTTTGACAATTTACATCAGTGTTTGACAACATTACATGGTGTTTTACAATTTACATGGTGTTTTACAATGAAAAGGTGGCAATAAAAATAGTGTTTGCAATGTTAAATTAGTGTTTTACAATGTTACATCAGTGTTTGACAACATTACATGGGGGTTTTACAATTTACATAGTGTTTGCAATGTTAAAAGTGTTTTACAATATTAAAGAGTGTTTGACAATTTAAATTATGTTTGAAATTTACATCAGTTTTGAATGTTACATTAGTGTTTGACAATGTTACATCAGTGTTTACAATTTACATGAGTTTTGACAATTTCATAGTTTTACAATTTAAACAATGTTTACAATATTACATCAGTTTTGACAATGTTACATGACTGTTTTACAATATTACATTAGTGTTTACAATATTACATGAGTTTTGACAATTTTACATCAGTTTTGACAATGTTACATCAGTGTTTGTTTACACAAATTTTCAATTTACATCAGTTTTCTGCATCAGTTTTACAATTTACACAAATGTTTGACAATTTACACAAGTGTTTGACAATGTTAAACATGTTTGACAATTTACCCAAATTTTGACAAAAAATCAGTGTTTTACAATGTTACATGAGTGTTTACAATTTACATCTGTGTTTACAATGTTAAAGTTTTGAAAAATACATAGTGTTTACAATTTACATAGTGTTTGCAATTTACAAGTGTTTGACAATTTACATCAGTTTTACAATTTTCAGTGTTTGCAATTTTTCCAAGTTTTGCAATTTACATCAGTGTTTACAATTTACAGTTTTGCAATTTAAACATTTTTGGTGTTAATTTGTGTTTGCTATTTCTTATTTTGACAATAAATAGTGTTTGACAATGTTTAGTGTTTGACAATTTCATAGTGTTTACAATTTACATGAGTGTTTGAAAAGTTAAATTGTTTGACAATTTCATGAGTGTTTGACAAAGTTTCATCAATGTTTGAAATATTACATCTGTGTTTGCAATTTCATGGTTTTGACAATATTACATGGTGTTTACAATATTTCATATGTTTGACAATGTTTATTTAAATTTACAATTTACATAGTGTTTGACAATTTAAACAATGTTTGACAATATTACATCAGTTTTTGCAATTTACATAGTTTTGAAATGTTACATCAATGTTTAAAAATTTACATGGTGTTTGCAATATTTCATAGTGTTTACAATTTACATATGTTTGACAATATTACATAGTGTTTGACAATATTACATGAGTTTTGACAATTTACATCAGTGTTTGACAATTTAAAAGTTTTGACAATATTCATGAGTGTTTTACAATGTTATCGTGTTTGCAATTTACATAGTTTTACAATTTCATAGTTTTGACAACCTTTCCCGTGTTTTACAATGTTAAACAGTTTTGAAAAGTTACATAGTGTTTGAAATTTTTTAAAGTTTAAATGTTACATAGTTTTACAATTTACATCAATGGACAAATTTCATAGTGTTTACAATATTAAAATGTTTGACAATTTACATAGTGTTTACAATGTTGCATTAGTGTTTTAAAAATTACATCAGTTTTGACAAATTTTCATTAAAAATTTACAATTTACATTAGTGTTTGACAATATTACATCAGTTTTGAAAATTTTCATTAAAATTTGACAATTTACATTAGTGTTTGACAATATTACATCATGTTTGACAATGTTACATTAAAGTTTTTACAATGGGACAAATGTTTAAATTTATAAAATTGGTTTTTACAATGTTAAATTTAATTTTTTTTAATGTTACATCAGTGTTTGACAATGTTACTTAATTTTGACAATGTTACATCGTTTTGACAATTTAAATTAAATTTTTACAATTTCTCAGTGTTTGCAATTTATTTAATTTTTTACAATGGTGTGTCAATTGTATGCCAAGATGTAACCTAGTGCTAGAAGGTTGGTCAGGTTGGCCCCCGGGAACAGTCTAGTGCTAAAGGTATTAGGTGTATGCCATGACTGACCTATGCTAGAAAAGGGATGCTCAGGTGTATGCCAGACCGGGGCCCAGTGCAAAGATGGGAGAATCCCCCGTGTTTTTTAAAAAATTATAAAACTCTACAAAGTTTTTCATGCAGTGTTGAAACTTCAGAACTAAAGTTTGAAATAAAAAAAGGCGTGCGACAAAGGGTTGTTATTCACCCATTATTCCCTTTTTTCATAGTTTGGGGGATCGTAAAACAACGGAAGAAAAGGGAAGAGGTTTTGATGGATGCTCCCTCCATCTGGAAAACCTAGATTTTTCAGATGACATCCCCTCCCCATCTCCCTAGAATTCGGGGAAAAACCTGCCGCCTTAACCAATATGGGGAGTGGTTGGGCTAAAAAAAATCGAAAAAAAAGAGTAATGACTCTGAACATAACCCCCCCAAGTCAAACTGAAGGTAAAACCCTCGGGGAAAACAACCCTTTCACATCCTTGGAATGTTAAGCAATGAAGGAGGCTGGATCGACAAAAAAAGCAGTAAGGCCAGTACATTCAAAACCCCTTCAGACCCCGAAATCTGCCCAATCACATCAGAACCAAAACTATATCTATAACATTTCTGTAACATTGCTTCGGATGGAATGCTGGAGAATGACAGAACGGATTGCCAGACTCTCCCCCTTTCTCCTTGTCTGAAAAATCTTGGTGTATGGCCTATATCTCGAATCAAATTTTTGCACCAACGAGAAAGGGGACTATCATCGAAGGGCTGGAGATGGATTGGACATGGGGGCTGACAAAACTGCCCGAGATGGACTCCCGAGGTAGGCGCGTGGGGAAACCAAAGGGGCCTGGAGGGGGGATAAACAAGGGTGAAGGGGAAAAGAATCATACTGGAACACAATCGAGGAAAGGGCCGAACAGGGAAGAATGGGTCGTTTGTTGCCCTCGCCAAGGGGGAACAGGCTAAAAAAGATGCCAGACAGCCTGTGCTGAAGGTTGGTCAGGTGTAGCCAAACATGATCTAGTGCTAAAGGTATGCTCGGTGTTGCCAAAACATGATCCGTGCTGAAGGTTTGGGCGGTGTATGCCGAAAATTGATCGATAAAAAGAAAAAATTGCCAGTGTCAACATCACTGGGAAAAAGGGCCCAGGGTCGGCCATCATACGGTGAAAAGCTTGCGGTGATATCTGAGGTGCAAAAATGGGAAACAAAGGGTCCCCGTCTTTTCTGAATGGGTTTTCTCAGTCACTTACCCATCTCAGGTTACCCCCCAACATCTCAGTCACTACCACTATCACAACAACATCTCAGTCCCACCACTACAACATCCCAGTCCTACCATATCACAACAACATCTCAGTCACTATCACTACAACATCTCAGCCCCCACCCCCAACATCTCAGTCACTACCACTCAACATCTCAATCCTCCACTACAACATCTCGTCACTCCACTTCTGTCACTCCCCAACATCTAATCACTCCCCTCATCTCAGTCCTCCATCAACTCTCAATCCTACCACTACAACATCACTCAGTCACTAAAAACAACTCAGTCCTTCCATTACTACAACAACTCAGTCACTCCCTCAGTCACTCCACAACTCAGTTTCCACTACTAAATTAAACTTTTAATCATTCTGCTGTATATACTATAAATACAACATCTCAGTCATTCCCTATCACTCCCCCTTATTGGGCCCCTTTTTCTCAGGAGACAATAGGTCTTTTTATTGTTCTGCTGAATCATTTCTTGTGGCTGTTGTCCTATTCTGGGGGGCCCTCTTGCCCTAATTGCTGGGTAAAACTGGAGCTGGGCTGAGATACATAGGATGTGCTCTCCATCTCTTTTTCTGCCCTGTGATCTATATCCTCTTCGTGTCCCGATTTCCAAAGGTTTCCCCCAGACCTCCCCTGTTCCCTTCTACCAACCGTCTCCCACGTCAAGCCACCTCCTTAACTCTCCCCCGTTTTCTCCATGTTTCCTTTGGGCGTCCCCCTTCTTTTCCATCCCTGTCCATTGACTGTCCCAAATGTCCCCCCCCGTCATAAACCATGTCAAACCACCTCCATCATCTCTTAATGATGGTCTCTGAATCAAGTCTCTTCATTTTAAAAACTCCTCTTTTTTAGGGATTTTTAAGATTTGCGGATTCTTCTTAAACATTTATTCTGAAATGTTTCCCAACGTATTTTTCTCCATTTGGGTCATTTTCCCCATTCACTCGTATAAAGGCCCCCCAAACTTTCTTCTATATTCTGAGTGTTGGTGAACCCCTGTTGAGAATAGCGAAAAAATCCCCCTCACGCCAAACTCCCTGCGAGGCAGAGAAACCTTTTCCCCGTTGGACGGGTATCCCCGTCATTCAGCTCATGGCCGTGGACACACATTAAGCCCTCGACGTGGAAAAATTGCTCATGGCCCAAATTAAGCTTAGGTTGATTGTTACAGCATCGCTCTCAGAGTATAATGTCGTGCGTTGTTGACGTAACAGCAATTTTGTGCCCCCTTTGGGGTTACAGGATACTTCTCTTCTTTTTTTTAAGTTTTGTCCCGAATTTGTCCTTTTGTTTTCCCAAATTTTGTTAGGGATCGACAAATTTTGTTTTGCCCCTTTTTGATTTTTTAATGATATCCTTTTTGAATCTCCATCTTGCGATCTTCTTTGGTTACAAAATCCCGGACTTTCTCTATGAAGTTATTTCTCATTACCCGTTTTTATATTTTTTAAGTCCCCCCGTTTGGCTTTTTGGAAAGTATATCTAATTTCCTTTGGGTTCTTTCTGCTGGCCAAAAAATCAAATCATCAGCATGTAAATCTTTGAGAACTGATGTGTCTTGAAACCTCTGTTGTTATCCTTTATGTTTCTCTCATCAATCATCCATGGAAGGTTAAACGGGAAAGGTGAAAAAAACATCCTGTCTAATCCTTTTACCTCAAAACCTCTGTCGCTGGGTTTTTATCCTTGCGAAAAAATTGGTTTTAATGCTTTAATTTAAATGACCATCTTTAATGGTATTCCATAATGATGGGGTATCTTCCCCTAAGGGTTCCTGTCAGCAGGATATAAATCTTTTTTAAAATCAAAAAAAACCATTTGATGGAACTATTCCATTCCCTTGCTTTTTTCCAACTATCTTTTAGTTAAAAATGTGGTCTTGCATGATCTTCCTTTCCCGAAACCTGCTTGTTCTGCCCATTTTTTTTCAGTGTTCTTTTCCTGAAACCTGCTTGTTCTATCCTAATTTTTTTTCAAGTGCTACTTTCCTTAAAACCTCTTTTCTATCCTAATTTTGTTGTCCCGGATTTCCAAAACCGCTTTTCTATCCTAATTTTGTTGTCAGTGCTTTTTCTGAAACCTGCTTGTTCATCTAATTTTGTTGTCAGTGTTTTTCCTGAAATCTTGTTCTATCCAATTTTTTGCCCGTGCTATTTTCTGAAACCTTTTTTTCCCAATTTTGTTGTCAGTGCTCATTTTCTTTAAATATCATTACTAAATTTTGACTTTGATAACGGATTATTCCTCTCAGTTTTCAATTTCTAAATCCTTTTTTGGTAACATAATAAACCTATTCTCCATTCTTTGGGTTTTTTTATCCCCTTTTTTTGTTTTACGGAATTTGATGTTTCTGCTTCTTCCCCCCCCAAACATTTCTGTGCCCTCCATCTTTTCCTGGTGCTTTTTTTCTTCTGTTAATGGCCCCTTTTACCTCTCTTCCCAGTTATTGGTGTCTATGTCCAAATCCTCCCTGCCTCCACAAATTAGCAAGCCGAACTTGACGATTTAATAACTGTTGAAATCTTTCGATTTTCTCCTCTCCAGAGATCGTTTTTCCATTTCCTACCTTTAAGGTCAGATCTTGATTTGCCACCATATTTCCTCTCAACTTTTTGGTACTGGTATACAGAGATTTAATATCGTGTTTACTGGTTGCCTCTTCTGCAAGCATGTGATGGTTTTTTTTCTTCTTGGGGCTGCCCATCTCGCTTGCCTGTCTTAGGCCAGCCGCTTCCAATTTTCTTGTTATGCCGCATGAAGTTAGATCACGCTTGCAGGTGTCAATGAAGCGTAATAATGGGCCCATGCTATCTAGCACCAGATCCCGATTAACCATATAGAATGTTTTTTGGGGGATTCTATCATCGCCCATGTGTCCCAGCCATCTCGGGCGTCACTGACTCAGCAAGGTGTACATGCTTGGAATGCCAGCACTGTCCAGGACTTCTATATTGGAGATGTGGTCTTGCCATCGGATGTTGTATTTTCGCCTGAGACAGCGCATGTGGAAGGTGTTGAGGCGATGTTCTTGTCTAGCATATGTGGTCCATGTCTCACTACCATACAGCAGAGTGCTGAGAACCGCCTTATATACTTGTGTCTTGGTGTTTCTTGTGAGTGCCCTGTTTTCCCATACACGCTTTGCTAATTTAAACATAGCAGTGGATACCATCCCAATGCGACTACTAATTTTTGTCATGAGGGGAGAGGTTGCTGCTGATGACAGACCCAAAGGTATGTAAAGGTGTTGACTACTTAAGCATATAACTCCAATGTTAATAGATGGGGCTCTGCTAATATCTTGGAACATGATATTTGTTTTCTTCAGGCTTTTTGGTCAGACCAAATTCACTGGACACTTGTTACTTTGAGCGGTCCATAATCACGAGCTGTATCTCCTGTAATGCTGCAATGTCCCCCCCTAACAGTCTTCTCACTTCATTGTTAATTATTTCAGTTTTTCAAATGTCTTTTATCTGTTTAAGATCTTCTGCCAAAACACATCGTTCTTACCTTCCAGCTCATTAAGCAAAGTGCTGGAGCCTTCTGGATTTTATTATGATTGCTTGGTGCGGGACTTACAGTCCACTTGTCAGATAATACCTTAAGCCCCAAGGCGGGGCAGGTGAACTGTGGCGGGATAACACCTTATTGTTCGGGGGTCTGTCCGGCGAGGGGCGGTAGCTGGCCAATGAGATGCAATGATCTCTCCCACCGCGAAGGCAACCCGTGGCATCTGATACCCTACGTCAATTTGGGCCCGGACTTAAAATAACCATAACTGTTGTCCCCGTGTTGGCTTGGTCAACAAAGTACCACAGTGACCTCTCCGTGACACATGCCTGGCAATTTTTATGGAGTAGTTAAGTAGCCTGAGCATCAACTACCCCCTCTTGACTTGGCTTGGTCAACAAAGTCGACCACAAAGTGACCTCTCCATGACACATGCCTGAGCATCAACTACCCCCTCTTGACTTGGCTTGGTCAACAAAGTCGACCACGAAGTGACCTCTCCGTGACACATGCCTGAGCATCAACTACCCCCTCTTGACTTGATCAACAAAGTCGACCACAAAGTGACCTTTCCGTGACACATCCCTGAGCATCAACTACCCCTCTTGACTTGATCAACAAAGCCGACCACGAGTGACCTCTCCGTGAAAATGCCTGAGCATCAACTCCCCCTCGGTTTGGCGGGTCAGCAAAGCCGACCACAAGTGACCTCTCCATGACACATGCCTGGGCATCAACTACCCCTCTTGACTTGGCTTGGTCAACAAAGTCGACCACAAAGTGACCTCTCCGTGACACATGCCTGAGCATCAACTACCCCCCTTTGACTTGGTCAACAAAGTGCCACAAAGTGACCTCTCCGTGACACATGCCTGAGCATCAACTACCCCCTCTTGACTTGGCTTGGTCAACAAAGTCGACCACAAAGTGACCTCTCCAGTGACACATGCCTGAGCATCAACTACCCCCTCTTGACGCTGGTCAACAAAGTCGACCACGGTGAACCTCCGTGACAATGCCCGGGGCTCAACACCCTCTTGACTTGATCAGCAAGTCGACCCAAGTGACTTTCCTGACACATCCCTGGCATCAACTTCCCCTCTTGACGATCACAAAGCCGACCCAGTGACCTCTCCGTGAAAATGCCTGGCATCAACTCCCCCCTCTTGACGGTTTGGTCCAAAACCGCCGGTACCTCTCCATGACACCCAGCATCAACTCCCCCCTTTTTTGGGGTAAACAAATGCCCGAAATGCCTCCCCTGACACATGCCTGAGCATCAACTACCCCCTCTTGACGGGGGTCAAAAAAATGACCACAAAGTGCCCTCTCCGTGAAAATCCCTGAGCATAAACCCCCCCTCTTGACGGGTAAACAAACCCGACCAATACCTCTCGTGACACAAGCCTGAGCATCAACTCCCCCTCTTGCCCGCTGATGGAGTCAGAGGTGCAAACACGATGTCTGGTATCAGTTTGGTTCAGGAGCTCCCGGTGGGCATCATGATGCATGCCCGCCTTAGGGGCTCTCTCGGTTTTCTGTTTGGGTTTACTCCCAAGCCTTTGTCTCCCAACCCCCACAAGGCAGGGGGGGTTTTGCCCTAAAATGGGGCCAGGTTTTGGATTCAAGATACATTCACTCATCTCTTGTCCCGGGTCCAAACCTACTCCAAGCATTTTTTAGGTTTATCTGAAAATAATTTTAAAAATGACCAGGGGTGTCCATCTTCATAGGTGAGCCAGGATCCAGCTAGCTTTTGACCTCATGGTCAAAGTTTCCCAATCTACACTAGTGGAAGGTGGGGTTGACCTGTGTGTTCTGAGGGTCATCGGCAGGCTGCTAATTTTTTAAATGCTCTTAAGAGACTGCCATCACAACCCAGCTAGCGAGCACAGATTGTAAACTCCTATCACTACACTAAACTACTATTAGAGGAAAAAACAAGAATGTCCCTGAAAGTGTAATACAAGTTGAGAATTTGGGTATTGATGTCCAAGCTTAGGGTAACTTTACTTATTATCTGTACTTGTCTGTGGGAAAATGAGAGTGTAATACAAGTTGAGATATGGATATTGATGTCCCAAACTTAGGTAACTTACTTATTATCTGTACTTGTCTGTGGGAAAATGAGGATAAAATGCACACAGCATAGCTCCGATAGCATCAGGTGTTGTCTTGATGTAAAAACCCAACAGCAAACATATATATATATATATATATATATATATATATATATATATATATATATGTTATATATATATATATATATAACGATGTAATCAAAAGTCATTATTAATGTCCTTTTTTCCCCTAGATACCCTTTGTTTTACATTCCTGTCCAAAAAATTACGAATGTGACTTTTTGGTAGGTTTAATATATCGATTAAATTCCCTTTTGTTAATGTAAAAACACACTATATACTATTGCGTTAAAATTTAATCAAATTTCAAATTAGCTCTGGATTTTGTGCAGTATCACTCTGTATATAATATAATTTGAAGTTATATCTGTATGAACTAGTCACATTCTAACTTAATAGCGAGATTGCAAATTACACTGATAGGGTATTTTAATCTTCATTGCAGTAAAAATAACGCTAAAAATATACAAAGTTTAGTTTTTTGACAAGGTAACACATTAACGATACTGAAAATATCTTTTAAAAATTTTACTGTCTTAAAGGGAAAATAATGTAGTTCATGGTGTAATCTAGAACTGAGAGTGAAAATCTAAACTAAATTGAGAACTCTTAATTGAAGTTAATTGTAATGATATTTTGTAAATGAATGAGAAGAAAGATGAAAAATTGTTACAATAGAAATGAAAATGTAATAACACTATAGAATAAAATAATTCCAGAATAAATTAATTTTAAAGAATTTATTTTCATTATAGTGTGGACTGGGGCATAACGCATGGTTGACACATAATACTATGCCATCAGCTGATGAAAGACCAATTTGAAAACTCACTATGTCTGGTCATTCTTCTTCTTCTTCTGCGTTCTCACTAGATTGGGATTTTGATTCTCTAATAAAGGCAGCTGTCTGCCTCAGATTATAAGCCACGCCATACAGTTTGTCTTGGACGCTAGTGTAAGTGGGCCACCTCTTTTTCTCAAGTCTGCATACTGGGAGCAGTTCTGAGGATATAATTCCTATGATTTCTGCTTCCCTGTTTGTGCCAACCTCTTCCAACAGTAAGTTTTGGCCACCCTCGTGATGGTAGGTTTGACATTTTTACTGTGTGGCTAAATCTCAGAGGCAGATAGGCGACTGTAGAATCCGTTATCCCATTCCTTATTGTGAGGGGTCGTTGCACCATGTTATGCGCCTTGCGGCCTGGTGCATCCATTTCTGCAAGCATTTGTTTCGGATTAGCATTCCATAGCGGACACGAGCATCCAATTTCAGCCAAACCTTCCTATTCGCCTCTTACGACATGCGTGGAAGGTAGCAGTGGTTCTATTCTTTACACCCCAAATTTGGGCCCTGTAACCACTTGGGCGGTCTGGTCATTTATAATAGCTTAAAATTATCAAAGACAAAGAGGTATTTATAAAATTACTATTAAATTGTATATATATTTAACATATCTCAACATACCAAAATGTTATATATCTCTATATATAAAAATGATTGTTTGTGTGTTTGTTTGTGACCTATAGACTCAGAAACTACTGAACAGATTTAGCTGAAATTTACAGGATATGTTTGTTTTGATGTCGGGATGCTACCTGTCATAGTTTGAAATAGGTAAAATTGAAAATAGGTAATTGAAAAATCTAAAAATAATAACACGCTCATTTCATCGAGAGTTTCTAACCAAATTGCCATTAACGTTTCCGAAGTCTACGTGTACTGATTAATATATACAAATCAGATTTAGCTGAAATTTACAGGATATGTTTGTTTTGATGTTGGGATGCTACCTGTCATAGTTTGAAATAGGTAGTGCTGACAATTTTAGAAAAATCGAAAAAATCGAAAAACACGCAAATTTCATCAAGAGTTTCTTCCGGAAGTCTACGATATGCGTACGGTATATACACAAGATTCAAGTCAATTTTTCAAACAAGCTGAATTTAAAATACGCAATCCAGGTTTGTTTCTACTCATTTCTAATCATGATCATAGATACTGCAAATCATATTTTAAGTTATCGTCAACTATTCCATCAATGTTTGTTAGCTATGTTGGCAAAAATTGCTCTATATTCGATTAAACCAAATAAAACTACGATCAGAGGAATACGTTCATTTGAGGGAAGCTATTTTGCTATAGATGGCAAGACAAACAACTATGGCAAGATGGTTATTTTGCCATCAACGTTTACCTGAGGTACACGTTATATGCCTGAATATTACCCAATATTAGATTACATGGCAGAAATGGGGTGACCATTTATTATTTTGTAAATTAATCCATACCATTGACCGCTATAGCGTGAAATTCTAAATTAGTACAACCATTTACGCAATAGGTGGCGAGCTAGTAGTGAGTAGTTTCACAAATGATTCTACAGTTTACCTGATTTTCAAAACATTTCATGCAGTTTCTATGCATTTCCTAATAGAATTTAATCAAATGCTAATTTTTTTATTTATTCCAGCGAAACATCAACAGTGATATTTGATTCAGTGTGTGAAGACGAACAAGCTGCAGTTATTTCACACGCTTCACAAATTTTCCACACATTTGCAATTAAGCCTCCCAAACGAAAAGCTATTGGCCCATCTACACCTAGAGCACGAAAGAGAAAGGCATTACTAGCTTCAGAAGCAGATGAGCAACGGGAAGCAAGACTGGAAACTGTTCAACGATCAGCTGAAGCCCGTCCGTTTTAAACAGGACGAGCAACGTGAAGCAAGACTAGGAACCAATCGAGTACGCACTGTTCAAGTCCGTTCAGCTGAAACAATCGAGCAACGGGAAGCAAGACTGCAAACCGCTCGGATACGCACTACTCTATCCAGACGAACACTGCACGCTGACTTAAATCTAGGTGCATTCCATTACAATACTAATTATGATTACAGTCTTCATCCAAATGAGGTTATTGGAAAAATGGATAGATTATGAGTGTATTGCTAGTTTTAATCAAAATCCTGACATCATCTGTTTGTCTCGATCAAGTACATTCGATCGAGTATTGCAATTCGGTGAAATCGATTTGCAAATAAGTCAACAAAGGAACGATATGGCAGTTTTTGGAGTGGCAAATATAACTGCATCCATCGATGAAATCGAGCATTATCAACTGGGACGCTACATTAGTAGCAATGAAGCAGTATGGCGCATTTATCATTTCCAATCCATGAACGACATCCAACAGTTGTTCATTTGGCAGTGCACTTTGAAAATGGACAGTCGTACTTCACAACAGAAAATGCACGAGCATTGTCACCATTGCCAACAACGTTAACTGCATTTTCTAATTGTGTAGAGATGATATATTTGCAAAGCGTACTTATTCTGAACTGCCAACATACTACACATGGAATGCAGCAGTGAAAAAGTTTCAACGTCGCAAACAAGGTAAAGTAGTTGAAGGACATTCCAATTTATATTCGACCAACGCATTAGGCCGTTTGTACACTGTTCATCCAAACAATGCAGAATGCTTTTACTTGCGATTACTGTTAATCAACAAACGTGGACCAACATCCTTCCAGAATTGAGAACAGTTAACGGTCACGTATGTGCTACTTATCGTGAAGCTTGCCAAGAATTAAATCTTCTTGAAAACGATGCACATTGGGACACTTCAGTCGCTGATGCATCCAATACTGCACACACAGCAAATATGCACATTATTTGCATATAATAATAACGTGCTTCCATCCAATCCAAAAGAACTTTGGGGAAAATACAAAGACTACATGAATGAAGACATCCTACACGCTATAATATGGCTAATCAAAATCCTGACGCTCAATTCCCACCAAACGATATAATGAGGCATTGGTTTTGATTGAGGACATATGTTTGGCAATCACTAATAAAGCACTGGTGCAATTGGGAATGGCTGCTGTGCCAGAACGATCTGCAAACAACCTTTCGATTGTGAGTTGGAACGAGAAACACACTTTGATATCAATGAATTGAGTACATTTGTTCAAACGAATCTTCCAAAATTGATTCCAGAACAACGCATAGCATATGACAGAATTATGCATGCAATTACAAGCCAAAAGGGGATTGTATTTCATAGATGCGGCCGGAGGCACAGGCAAAACTTTTCTCATTTCACTTATTTTGGCAACCATACGATCACGAAATAATATTGCACTGGCAATCGCATCTTCTGGAATTGCAGCAACTCTTTAGATGGTGGCCGAACAGTGCATTCAGCGCTGAAACTGCCGTTGAATATGTAAATCACTGAGACACCAACATGCAATATCAACAAAAATTCTGCAATGCGTAAAGTACTCCAATTATGTCAACTCATTATATGGGACTAATGTACTATGGCGCACAAAAAACATTAGAAGCGCTTCATCGTAATAAAAGATTTGAGAGAAATGACCAGCCTTCAGTGGCGCACTCATTTTATTGTCTGGCATTTCCGCAAACTCTACCAGTTATACCAAGATCAACACCCTCTGATGAACTTAATGCATGCCTGAAATCATCAGTTTTATGGCAACACATACAGAAATTGACGCTGAAGACCAATATACGTATACAACTACAACATGATGAAACCACTGAACGTTTCGCAAAACAATTGTTGGATATTGGGAATGGGAAAATGCCAATCGATGATTCCACACGATGTATCACATTGCCAACAAACTTCTGTAACATCATACGCACCACAGCGAATTGATTCATAAGTTTTCCCAAATATTGCACATAATTACAAAATCATCAGTGGCTCAGTGCACGTGCAATATTAGCAGCAAAAAAAAACAAGAATGTATATGCCATGAATTTGAGCATTCAAAACAAAATACCAGGCGAAGTGACAACGTATAAGTCCATCGATACTGTAATGAATCAAGACGAAGTTGTCAATTATCCAACTGAATTCTTGAATTCACTTGATTTACCAGGCATGCCACCACATGTTTTAACATTGAAAATTGGCGTGCCTATCATTCTTCTCCAAAACATCAATCCACCACAACTTTGCAACGGTACCAGGCTTTTAGTGAAAAATATGATGAACAATATCATCGAAGGTACAATTTTAAATGGAAAATTTAAAGGAGAAGATATACTATTGCCACGCATCCCAATGATTCCAACAGACATGCCATTCGAATTCAAACGCTTGCAGTTTCCGGTGCGACTCGCCTTTGCAGTGACCATCAACAAATCACAAGGACAATCACTACAAGTGTGTGGACTACATTTGGAAAATCCATGCTTTTTACATGGACAGCTATATGTGGCCTGTTCACGCGACGGAAAACCTTCTGATTTATTCGTGTACGCACCAGATGGAAAAACAAAGAATATTGTATATCAAAGAGCACTTCAATAAACAGAATTAAAATGAAACGTTAAATTGTAAGTTTTTTTCCCAAGGAAATGAACAAAAGGACAATGATCCAAAATAATTATTAAATATTGTTATACCGAGTTTCCTTTAAATTCAATTTCTTTTGGAGCGTAGCATCATGGGCAGGTACAGCTAGTATATATATAAATCACAATAACATAAATTTACACATCTATTTCCATAAATGCATAAGGATCTAGTTTACTTCTTCATGAAATATGTAATGTTTAACATAATTAATTTATACTTTCACAATAATACTTTCATTTCTAAATATACTGCTAATGGTAATTCAAACAATAATACATATCTCCAAGCATTGACAATACACATTTGTAATAGAATTATACAATTTTACTAGCCCATATTAGTCATGATTAAGTAGCCTACAATTTTAATTCATAATTTACTCATACACACTTGCTCATACATACTTACTGACATGTAGAATGCTTACCTAGGACATCTCACAAACACACACACATATATGTATATATATGTGTATGATATTATATAATATATATATAATATAATATGTATGTATATATATATATATATATAATATATATATATATATATATATATATATATATATATATATAAGCTTTCTAAATTGTTATAAAGACAGCTAGACAACACACAATACAGAGGGAAAATAAAATTGCACAGCCCACAGGTCTGCTGTTATTTAAACTTTATGTGTTCTCACAGTGAACTTGTGTATTTACAGTTGAATAAGTTTGTAGCAGCTGTGTATTTATGATAAATTTTAATTCCTTAGTTATATTTCTTATACCCCAAGCTCTTTTCTCCTATACCAGCTACCATTGAATGTACAACTTCTCCTCCTTGTTCTTTTCTCTATACCAGCTACCATTGAATGTACAACTTTTCCTCCTTGTTCTCTAAAAAAGCCCAACCCAAAACCATTAAGTCTGATCCAGTTTGCACAGTGATGTTATAGTATGTGTTGTTTTGGAATTATTTTATCTGGAAAATAAAGTCTGTATATTGTCATGTAATCCTGTATTGCTAATTGTATTTCTGGAACTGTGTCAGCATGGATACTGTGTGAGATGTAATTGTTAACTTTTTCAAATGCTGTATTTAATTAATTAAAAATTTATCTTGTGATCAATGCAATATTTAATATATCCTGATTCTGTGTGTACAATTGTGTATGTGTTATGACATCTTCTGTGAGATCTTTATATACTTTACATGTTAAGTATTTATGACAGTGGTTACCAACAAAAGCTCTACTATGATATGCCTGTGGTGTGATTTTGTGTTTATCTAATACTTTATCTAAATGTGAACATCGGTGGTTGGTCTTCTGAACCGGTGACTGTACATTCCTGGATTGCCACAGGGCTCTCTCTTTCCCTGTCTTATTCAATATATACACGGCAATCTATTTAAGAGCAATTTATTTCAATCTAATAATATGTTCTATTATTTATTTACTCATAACTACAATAGCATATGTTACAGTTCAATTAGATCGAAAAATGGGTGGCAGAAAGTGTTAAAGTTACCTTTTCTGCTGAAGTCTACCGAGCCTACACAAACTGTCCCTCATTCCGATTAGCCAGTAAAGACCTGATACAATTGAATTTCCATGAAAGTTGAAAAATAACAATTGGCAAATTAAATGTATTCAGATTATTAACATATCGATGTGTTTAAAAAAAAAAAAAAAAAAATTGGCAAGAGCATGAGGTGATGTTAAAAAATATGTACGTTATCACTACACTACATGATCTTATAAGTAAATGTGTTTAAATACCTGATAATACCTGGACCTTATCTGCATTATGTGACCGGGACGTTGAGCGGAAAGTGACAACATGATCACGTGACGGATTTTAAGAACATTATTAGACGTATTGCCTTGATTTGTGAACATGACCATTTGCGTTAAGTTGGAATATCTTTATAGAAATGTCTTGAATAGTCAGTTTTATCATTTTTACCTCTTACCATCTGTAAAGCAACCATCTTGCAATTTTGAAGCCATTGAGATGTCTAGATATCTTCAAACAATTGAGACAGATATAGATACAATTGCATTCAACTTTTGTTTATATATATATATATAGATATAGTTAGTTAACAATACAATCTCAGCACTAGACATTTATTAGTGGCACTAGGGGACATTTATAAGTAAGATCAGGCAAAATAGGACATTCATAAGTAAGATCACAAGGACTAGGACAAATGCAATAAGAACATGTTGGCCCTACCTTCACCTCCCAAGAAAAGCAAGCCGGTGCCATAGCTGGCACATATGGCTGCCATAGGTAAACTGGTGGTATTGTGGTCCGACTCGGCGTCGCAAAGCCTCGACATATCCTGAGTGTAACAAGGTCTCCCGTGCCGCCATCACCTGCGTAAAACATTAAACGACGTCTATATCTTCTACCTGACCTTCTACGTAACCTTCTGCCTGATTTTCTGCCTGATTTTATACCTGACCTTCTACCTGATCTAATACCCGACCTTGTACCTGACCTTCTACCTGACCTGTGTGGCCTTATACCTGACCTTCTGTCTGATTTTCTACCTGATCCTATACCTGGCCTTCTATCTGACCTTATACCTGATTGTATACCTGATCTTATAACTGACCATCTATTTGACCTTCTACCTGATCTTATACCTGACGTTCTGCCTATCTTCTACCTGATCTTATACCTGATGATCTGTCTGATTTTTATGCCTGAATTTTTATACCTGACCTTCTACCTGATTTTGTACCTGATCTTCTACCTGATTTTATACCTTATCTTCTTCCCGACCTTCTACCTGACCATTTACCTGATCTTCTGATGACTGAAGACATAAACCAGATACTGGTGACTAGACAACTGAAGACATAAACCAGACATTGGTGACTAGACAACTGAAGACATAAACCAGACATTGGTGACTAGACAACTGAAGACATAAACTAGACATTGGTGACTAGACAAGTGAAGACATAAACCAGATACTGGTGACTAGACAACTGAAGACCAACAACTTACCACGGCCAGTGAAAGCAGTTTGACACTAATACAGTTTTCCGCCGTTGATCTTCCTGTCTGGTCTAATAGAGTCTGATCTCTCAGAAGTTTGACAGACAGGCCAAGACTGTTGAGCTGTGATGATTAAATATGAGACATTCATTGACAAACTCGTCTCAATATCACATATACAAGATGGACGAGTACAGAGTAGACATGAGCAACACGTTGAGTAGACATGAGGAACACTTTGAGTAGACATGAGAAACACGTTTGAGTAGACATGAGAAACACGTTGAGTAGACATGAGGAACATGTTGAGTAGACATGAGGAACATGTTGAGTTTCCATGAAAGTTGAAAAATAACAATTGGCAAATTAAATGTATTCAGATTATTAACATATTGATGAGTTAAAAAAAAATTAAAAATTGGCAGAGCATGAGGTGATGTTAAAAAAAATGTGGCGTTATCAACTACACTACATGATCTTATAAGTAAATGTGTTTAAAATACCTGATAATAACCGTGACCTTATCATAGCATTATGTGACCGGGATGTTGAGCAGAAAGTGACAACATGATCACGGACGATTGTTAAAATATTATTAGACGTATTCGCCGATTTGTAAACATGACCATTTGCGTTAAGTTGGAATATCTTTATAGAAATGTACGAATAGTCCAGTTTTATCATTTTTACCTCTTGCCATCTATGAAAGCTACCATCTTGCCAATTTTGAAGCCCGTAGGATGTCTAGATATCTTCAAACAATTGAGACAGATATAGATACAATTGCATTCAACTTTTGTTTATATATATATTATGTTATATATATATATATATAAACATGAGGAACACTTTGAGTAGACATGAGGAATACATTGAGTAGACATGAGGAATACGTTGAGTAGACATGAGGAATAAATTGAGAAGAGTGCCACGAGGATAACGTTGAGTAGAGAGACATGAGGTAGAGAAATGAAGTAGAGAGACATGAGATAGAGAGACATGGGGTAGAGAGACATGGGTAGAGACATGCGGTAGAAGACATGGGGTGAGAGACATGAGGTAGAGACATTAGGTAGAGAGACATGAGGTAGAGAGAAATGAGGTAGAGCAGTGTCTCCCAACTTTTTGTGTGTCATGCCCCACCAAAGCCTTTCAAAAATTTGTATGCAACCCCCATGTACAAGTGACCACTCGTAACATATACAAATTTTTTATTTCCAAAAATTGAATTGTTCACTGAAGAAATTTAAATGATAGGCTTTAGAAAGAAATCACTAGGCAATTGTTGAGGAAACACAATAAGTAATTTTTCAAAACATATAATGGAGAAAATAATTGTAATGACAGATTTGTCTATACTATTTTAATTATTAGTCATTATTTATACTTAGTAAGATCATCGCGCTTGATGCATGATGCAAAGAGATGTTATGTTAGGTTTCAGTTTAGTTAGTTTCAGTCTCAAGTCTCCTCGAGTGTTACATCCAGCCCATTTTTATTTTTTGTGTGCAGCAAATCAGTTATGACACTAATAATATCAGAGAAACCACCTTCATTTTTGTCTCTGGGCACGCAGGAGTTAGGGGTAATGAATGAGCTGATAGATTGGCTGGCTTGGCTACAATATCAGAGGGAGCTGCCATGGATCAAAATGACATTCTTCATGCAATGAGAGTCTTTCTGAACAGAGGAGTTTCAGGGCTGTGAATCCCACTCGCTGACCAGATTGAAAGAGATGGTGTCAATATTGGTGCAGCCCAAAAAGACCGACATACTAAATATGCAAAGAGATTGATTAATCAAAATCGAACTGGTGTGTTGGGTCGCTGGACGCTGCTGGATTTGCTGAGGCGGAGATCGAGCACCTATGGACATGTCCGGAGTGATATGATGATAGTTCTCATATAATTGATAACTAAATCCACATTCAGCAAAATATGAAGATGGAAACGGTAATAACAGTTTTCTTGCACATTTGCTTGAATTTGTATATTTGATTTCTGTTTCTCACAAAGCCACGCTATCGTCTCCTTTTATATTAAATGAAGTTTTAACTGACTCATCATTTTGAATTTCTACGAGTTCTTCTTGATACTGCATATTTGAAATATCAGAGAAATCCACTAACATTGGCTGCAACATTCAAGTTGGAAAATTAATTTGTTTCAAATCTGAAAATGTTTCTTTTAAATCAGCAGATAGAATTTTCAGATATCGACAATAACAAGTATAATAGTATCGGTCACTTCACATTTCTGGAACCAATGAATAACAAGTATAATAGTATCGGTCACTTCACATTTCTGGAGCCAATGAAACGTTTCAAAATGTTTGTTGCAAATATATTTTTGACATAATTCAATAAAGGTAATGAAACCAAATATCTTTGCTTTTGTATCAACAATAGTTTTATTTGTTCAATGAAGTTGGTTATTGAATATATTTAGTTTTTCAAAGATATCGGCTAGATAACTCACAAATGCTTTACCGTCGACCATTAACAGATACTTCATTTCAGGTTTGTCGCTTAAAAAATAACTGAGAGTATCAAGTAGTTCAATAAATCTTTTCAAGCAGTTTCCTTTCAAGGGCCAACTTACTTCAGTGTGAAGTAAAAGTATCACATGTTCTGCATTTTGTTCTTCACAAAATAGTTTGAAGAGACGCTCACATTTGGTATTAGCTTTAATAGCATTGATACACTTTGTAACTGAATTTAGTACTTCGTTTAGAACAGGCAAAATATTTTAGCTACCAAATTTTCTCGTGAATAACACAATGCACAAGAAGCATTTCTGGATTCTCATCTGTCATCAATTGCAGAAAGTTTTAGTTTATTATATATCTTTGGAGGTAGTGGTGCTTTCTAATGACTTACAGAATAACATTACTTCAGCAAAATCCCCTTTATCAATATATCTTATGTAAGTTATCAATACGGCCTCACTGTCTTTCAAAGTTGATTCATCCATTGGCACTAAGAATTTTCTTCTGTTCAACAAGTTGTATTTCAATATCTTCACTCATTTCGTTCTATTCTTCGTTAACAGTATTGTTACTGAGTGGCATAGCTTTCTTCTCTTTGTCATCTTTTTTCCAGAACTGTTTTAAGAAATCATGACATTGATGGTTTGATTATATATGGCCCTTTTCATCTTTACAGACGGTCAGTAGGCAAGTGTTTTACTGTGACAACTTCTGAGTTTGCTTTTCTCTCTTGTCGTCAGCTCAGTACATAAGTCTCTTCTCAAAAGACTTCGCCCTTCCGTAATTTGGCTTTCCACACAACTCTGTCATCAGCTAGTCCCCCCATGTGCTGGGATCTATAGAAAAGTTTTTCATTGAGGTTTTGCAGACATCTTTATATCTGAGCAGTGGTCTGCCCTGGTGCCTCTTCCTCCGAAAGTTCACAGAACAACATTTGTTTTGGTATGCGATAAGTTTCCATTCTTCTCACATGTCCCAACCATCTTAGTTGTCTACTGCTGAGCATGCCCATGATGGAAGGCAGATTTGCACGTTGTAGTACTTCAGAGTTGGTTATCTTGTCGTACCACCTGATGTTCATAATCTTGCGGAGACATCAAAGGTGAAAGATGTTAAGTCTCCTCTTGTGTCTTGAGTAGGCTGTCCATGTTTCTGAGTCATATAGTAAAGAACTAATTACACAGGCTCGATATATTTGAGTTTCGTCTGCAATGTCAATTTTTGTTGTCCCACGCTCGCTTTGATAGTATGCCGAATGTAGTAGCCGCACTCCTATACGAGCGTTGATTTCTTCATCAAGAGAAAGGCTGGCAGTGACCGTGGACCCAAGATAGCAGAATTTTTGCACTGGTGTTAGATGGTTACCATTTAGAGTGATATTTGATGTCTTACCTCCCTGACATAATACAACTGTTTTGGAGACACTTATTGTCAGAGATGATTTTTCCCACATTTAGCAATGAGTAAGGAAATTTGATTAGCCTCAAGAGTATGATGTTGCTTATTTTTCAAATTGTGTCTTGAAAGTTTGAAAGTAATTCAAATCTGAATTAATATGAGCACTATGTTTCGCCTTCAGATGCGCCTCAAGACGACCTCGTTTCATTGATTCGTTGGTCAAGCATTGTTGGCGTAAAAGACATTAATGTGGAATACATTAATATAGTAGTATTTCACATCAGGTGATATACGTTTGAGCAAATTCGATTATTATAGCATGACTGTTTGAAGAAGAAAAAAATCATTAACAATATTTATACTCACATTTATGTGGTCAAATATGCTCTTCTGAAAAAGTATGTGGTGTTCTCTTCTAATTAGCTCTAATAAATTCTAACTTCCAATAGTTATATCTTCTACGGTTCTCGTATAATCTGGCCTAACAGTCCTGTACTTTAGCTGTTCTGTGTCTAGTTCTCTATTTTTATTCTAGCTACCTCAAAGCTGTTCTGTGTTTGGCTCTCTATCTGCTCTATTATTACCTCTTCTTAAAGTCCATCGTGTGTATATATATATATATATATGGGTGAATACTCTATTACTTTACTATTTCAAAACTTTGTTCTCACGACTGCGATTTCTCACATCTGTTACTCTCTTGGAAAAGAATAATTTTACTTCGACTAACGACATTCTTCTGTCATTGTCTAAAAATGTATGTCCCAACCACTCCTCAATCTGTCGCTAAACATGGAAAACAAGATCTCATGACATTCTACTGTAATTCATTTATAAATGCTCCTTCGTTAACTATACAACTACAAAATGGTACTCTAAGGACACCTGTATAATCCAGCTGCACAGTGAGTATCCATTACTCTGGTAATCAGACTAATGGTTCATATCTTGTATTTGAGTCAAACCACTTTGATGTTTCTTGGTTGCTTTTCCCACCGTACCTAACATTCCAAGAGAAATAAAATTTCAGACCTGCTTTCTGTGGCAGAAATATGATATGCGTGGTTCTGTCCAATACTATTACATACTCAAGATTGCACTGTATAAACTCACTTTGGTCTTCGTGACAAGGTTGGCAAATACTAATAATAATAATTCCTCTCGTCACGTTATACGCTTACAAAGGGCCTGCAAATAATTTTTCCATACCGCTCTATCCTGGGCACATCGCTCAATCTCATCCATGGAACTGGGACCGATATGGAAACGGCAGCAGCCGCCATTGATTTGCAGGACGCATATAACAATGTCTCTTACACCTTACTTATGCAGTTACTAATGGATATGCAAGTGAAACATGCTCGTCAAGTGGATTGCTGCTGCACTTTTTGAGCACACGTTATCATTGCGTTACGGTTCATGGGCATCACAACCACAACAGGTCCTAATGAGCCTTCCTCAGGGATCACCACTCGCCAGTCCTTTTCAATGTATACACCGTCGGCATAACCAGCACACAAAGGGTCGTAGTTGGCAGAACAATGTCGATGCCGATGATATTCTGGTGTATCGCATGGGCAAGGACAGAAATGAGATCGCATCTGCATTACAGTGTGAGCTGAATAGGAGTGGTGACTGGCAACAAATTCAAAG
>JADZMA010000211.1:0-41367 GCA_020796225.1 Arion vulgaris
GGGCCGCCCCCCCAACTACAAAGTAAGGCCCGGGGAGTCAAATTTTGATTATAAAACATTTTTTTTTTGCATATTTTTTTTAATACAATTTAAAAAAATTTAAGGTTTTTACAAAAAAATAAAGGCAACCCTAAATCTTTATTGCCTGTTTTCCACTCAATTGATCGTTTCCCACCTGCAACATTTCTCATCACAGTCAATGACCACTGATATACAAAAATAAAATCCCCGGGAAAAGGTGCTTAGTTAAATAAAGGTTGTCATAATAGTATTTTTCATTTGTGTACATTTCATTTTTCTTATCATTTAGAATGGCTCCAAGAAGAGGAAAGCCCCAGCAGAAAAGACAGGTCATCTTAGGCCCACAAGCTAAAGAAGGAAAATGTCTTTGGTGTTGCACACATCTTTCTAAGCTTCAATGACACATTTGTGCCGTGACTGACTTATCTGGAAGTAGGTGACAATAACTTGAAACTTTAATGGATATGAACAATTTTCTTGTCTGTGTTCAAGTGTCTCTTTTCTAGTAATGAATAATTCAAGTATGTAATTTTTTTTACTATCTACTTAAATCTTGTATGAGGAATCTCATCTTGCACCATAAGCAAAGTGGTCATCTCGACTTTCCCCATTTCCCCTTCCAATTATCTGTTCACCTGATATGGACAGAATTCATTTGAAAAGTCATTGATTAAGTCTACTTTCTTATGGCATTGATGATGCCTGGACCTGTCGTCCTTCCTTCGTTCTTCTTCACTCATTCCCCCCAGCATGACCATGTATTCAAATAAATGTTAATGGTTTATGATGTGTTTACAGTTTGTTGAGCCATTCCTGTATTTAATCAGACTGGATTTTCTTGAGCATGTTCATTGAGCCACTTACCCTTTTAGAACATAGCAAAATTGGGGCTTCCCTCTCGAAGTACAAAGAGGTGTGGAGGCAAAAAAACACAACAAACACCCACAAGATCCCATCAGCAGACTATACAGAAAACAGCACACAACAATCTTTGCCAAAAACAGGTCACTGCAGGCTCAACCACCACATGCAACCACCACATGCACAGACAAACCAGTGTGCATGCCAGACAAACACAAACTCATCCATGGTTTAGATAGCATACAAAACTGAGCGTAAGAAGAAGAGCTTTCCCTCTGAACTATGGGCTTGCATAACTAAACTAATTCTTTTTTTTTGTTCCTCATGAGAAAAATTACTTTCTGAACAAAAGAAACTTTGCTAGAGTTACCCCGGGGGCATGAAAGTAAAGCAGATCGTGTGAGGCTTCCCCATATTGCCATTTGCAGCTCAAGATGTAGCAACGCTGCAAGAACTTGGGCATACAGCCTTGCACATCAAACTGAGAGCCCCTGGGGGAAACAGGTTTGTCAAACTCATTTTGTCTATGGGTGGTCAATCTGGTTTTTTCTTTTACACTCAATCATTTTCAACAATGATAGGTCAGTTTTTTCTTTGTATGTATTTGTTCTAAAACACCAGCGTGTGCGGGCCCACAAGGGAAGCAAAGAATAGTACTACTGCAACCTGCAATGCATGTAAGAAGTGACTGATGAGGCCCTAGGGCTACCTAGTAAATAAAAGCAGGAAGAAATCGGATGTGCTTGGCCATGTTGGCACATAACTGGACAACGTACAATCACTATTAGGCTCAGATCAAACAAATCACAGAGTGGTTGACAAGTGATCGATGTGAAGCGTCAAGAAGAGAGTTAGAGCAACTATTTTGTCATTCTTTCCTTAATGTTTTGCTGTAGGTTATGAACAAAACAGATTGGGTGTAATGTGGTACTTTAAGAGGTAGGAAGTTTACATGGCAGACAATACATCATTGCTTCACTGAAAGTCTGATACTTGATGGTGCACTAGCTATATTGAGAAATTAATCATCAAAGCACAAGAGAAAAGCAAGAAATGAATCTATCTCATTGTAGCAAGCGAAAGTAATAACTGCTAAAACAAACATGACAGGAGTTTTATCATCGGATGAGAAATTGTGGAAATTTTGAATATCTTACAAAAGATCATTAAATTAAAGACGATGGATATGCAACAAAAAAAACTACAAACAGTATGTAATAGAACTGATAGAAAATTAACATACGAATAGAGAATACTAACGGCATGCATATTCCTAGTGGCAATTATGGATTCAAAGCATAGGTATTTAACAAAGCATTGGAAAGATGTGCTTTTGAATATAAATAACTTACAGAAGAGAGCAAATAGATATATATTCAGAAGCAAGTCAAAATTCCAAGAAAACTGGCTGATGTTACAAATAAGAAAATCTAAGTATTTTGGACATAAAAAGATAAGGATTGGAGACCATTATAGTAAGAGCCATCACCCGAAATGGTTACGGCCCAAATTTGGTGTAAAGAATAGAACCATTGCTACCTGCCAGCGATGTAAGAGGCACTAAGGAGGTTTGCTGAAATAGATGCACATCCTAAACATGTAGAAGTCTATGCATTTAGGGGCCTACCAAACAATTGCAACGATATACGCTTCTTGGCAAGATCAAACATACACAAAGAGTAATTAAAATTGGTGGTAAAGGAATGAAGCAAAGAAGAAGAGTAAGAGCCATCCATGTATAAGGCAGTCATGGAGATGGATTCAGGATGTTAACTGATGATTTGAGCATAATGGGCTGCAGGAGACATCTGGTCCAAGATAGAAATTCAGGACTGTTAGGGTGGCACGGTTCTGCTCAGGACAAATCATTTGATGATGATGATGACTAGTTGTATTAGAGGAGTTGTATAGATAATCTCGTAGATTGACTACCAAGTCTGACATTGCTTTTTTAATTTTCTCATTGACAGAACCAAGACCCCTGGACCAGGAGCTCAGTCAGCTTTGAGAGCCTTGGCTCGTTCAGGCATGAGTGGCCACAGGTATGTGTGATCCTTATCTTACCACATTTGTCATGGGAGGTTAATTTTCTATCTTGTGCCAGGTGTGTTGCGAGCGTCAGTCCATGCTTTCGCATGGACTATCGAGACTATCTATCCATTGTGTTCTTAACCTGCCTTGTGCTCTAAGCCTGAGTGTCGATTATTATAGGCACGTGATGGTAGTAAATGGTTCTATTCTCATTAGATGGCGAACATATGATTCTTTTTTCGATGTACTGTATGCATGGTATAGTACCAATGATGCTTCTGATATTCTCGTTTCTCCTCTATCTCGCTTGTTTAAATGACAGCTTTTCAGACATCTCATTTCACATGTTGTAATCTTTCTTTCTTGTGTCTTAGTTAGGCCATGTTTGCACTGATAGCAAGAGTTGGAATAAATGCAGTTTATCAGTTGTGTTTGACTGCCATGTTAATGCTTGGATGTTTTAATAGTGGTGACAGTTAGTATGTCACTGCATTTGCCTTCTGGCATCTAGTCTCGATTTCTCTGTCCATTTTTCCATCTGCTGTGAATATACTCCGGATATTTAAATTCAGGTCTGTTGTATTTTGACATTATTACGGTATATTTGTTGACCTACTTATTGTCATGACTTCTGTTTTTGGGAAATGTTAATTTCATGTCATATTTTCGCATGTACTGCAGTGCATTTATGTGTTGTTAGTTTGTGTTCGTTGTTGTAAATTATGCTCTGATCATCTGCAAAGAGTAGTTCGTTGATTAAATTGTAGTTGTTATCGAGGTTGTTATCCGTCTTGGTTTCTTACGTTATCATGTATATATTGAAAAGTATGGAAGCACATATCCCTGCCTTGATATGTTCTAAGCTAAAAATAACTCTTTTGTTTGTGTTCTGCCCATAGAGGATGTGACACCTATTCCATCGGACAGCACCATGAAAAGGAGAGTGCCGTGGTCGGCGTTTTAAACCTGGACATGTTTGTCTAATAATAAAGTTCTCTGTGTATCCCTAGACACAACTTATTTGTTTTTGAATGAATGTCCAACATGCTTTACATGTTCTGTCTTCAAATAATGCAAGTTCAGTGAGAAACAATTAAGTTTGATACAATCATTTATTCTGAGCAAAAAATCATTGAGCACAATCTAATAACTGATGAAAGGTTACATTATACATTTGATAATTCTAAATATTTTGTTCAGTTATGGCTTTAAATATCCCTAACACAACAGATTGTGACATGAAAGAACAATAATTTTGATCTCCAGCTATATCTCTGTGCTGAATCTTAGTTACATTGTGATCTGGCATAGCATTAACAGCTATAATTCTTGACTCACGTTTGTGCATAATCTTCCAATTGTTGAAGTTGATTAAAAACAAAATTGCCATCTCCGTTCTTGACTGCCTGTTATCTGAAGATACATCTGCATAGGACTGATTATCCATTGCGGTTGTTAACACACTTCTCATGTCGATCAACATCTCTCAAGATAACCAAGCTCTCTCTTATAGGCAGAATACAACCAGCATTGCTGTCCTGTTCTGACACATCTCATCTGCAAGATTCCCTGTAGTATAGCTTGGTCTTCGGGGTTCAGGGCAATCTCTCGTTTGATTTAGTCTTGCTCAATGATTGTCTTTCATTGATCAGAAAATGTGTACACAAATATGGCAGCAGCATTACTTTAGCAAATAAAATAACAAAAATCAGTATATAAAACAAAAGCTTTTTTTCTAGCATGAAACACATTGAAAAAGCAATTGACGAGGTTACACAGGATTAAAAACAAATTGAGACATGAATGAAAATTAAACATTTACAGACATAAACTTGGATTACATTTGGCATGCACTTAAACATCCATGTTGGGAGGAACTGAGCATTTTTCTGTCTGCCCTGCAGTGATAGGATGTCTTCTTCTTTGCGTTCTTTATGACCAATTTTAATCACTCTTTGTGATATGTTTGATCTTGCCAAGAACATGTATACGTTGCACATTGGTTTGGTAGGCCCTTCTAACCAGGGCCTGAGTTTTCACTCTTGGGCAGCTAATGCCAGTTTTAGAATCTGCATGTGTTCTGTAATTGTGGAAGACTAGTGTAAAGGGTATTATGAACAGATGGGTGTGGTGGGGGGAGTTCTTGTCTAGCTTTATGTAGTCCAGGACATTCAAGCAAGATATGCTGTACTGTCTCACATGGATGACTGCACTTTCTACAGTGTAATGGTGTGTGTGGGTTTATTCTGTGTGGTGGTAATTCAGTCCAACATGTCCTGTTCTTAACTGGAAGATAGTGCTTTGATCTTTTCTTTGTAGCAGATTTATATTGTCCTTGGGGTTTGGTCTATTCATCTCTGCATAGATGTCCCGACCAGTCCACATAGCCCATCGGTTCAGCCAATCTTCTCTGGAGTTTTTCAGAATCTTTTATACTTTGTATGCTAACAGGTTTGTCTATTTGTGCTTTTTATGATCCCTGTTTGGCCAGATGATCTGCCTTGTCATTTCCTGGGATATTTGTGTGCCCAGGAATCCACTGTAGAATGACATTAATATCAAATGAGGAAATCAGATTGTGGATGACTAATGCCAATGACTGGATCTTGCTTGACTGATTCTGCTGTTCTAAAGCTTGTAGTGTGGACTGTGAGTCAGTGAATACTATCATGTCTTGGGCAATATTCTCTCAAAGTTCAAACTGCTGGTGGACTAGTTCTACAGCGTCTTATGGCTATAATCTCTGCCTCATAGTTGGAACATATATTACCACAAGGAGCACAGTAACTATAGGTAGTTCCATCTGGATATTTCAGGTATAGCGGCCAGCGTGCGTGAGTGGCTTTGAAAGCTGAACCATCAGTGTAGGCATGGATAGAGGAAGTTGGATAACTGTCTATTGTCTCCAGTGCACAGGTTTTAAGATGTCAAGTGTTGCTTTGTTTATAGTTTTGTCAGGAGGTATTTCTGGATTACTGGTTGTTTTATGTTTAGCCATGGTGGTGGGCAGGGCATCTTGATCGGTTCTCTGCCAGTTGGGAGCATGTTCTTGAGATTTTCCCAACTTCCAGCAATGATTTTGCTGGATTCTTTGATTGGATTTCCACCTGTCAATAGTTTGTTGGGATGGTTTTTTTCTATTCTTTTATATCGCTCGATGTTTCTATTGGTCCCTTAGTCTCCTAATATCTAGTGGTTCGATGTTGGCATCAATTTCACAAGCAGCAGTTGGGGTCGTTCTCATTTCCCCACATTTGGTAGGCCCTAGCGCATAGACTTCTACACGTTTAGGACATGTGCATCGATTTCACCAAACCTCTTAGTCGCCTCTTACGACATGCGTGGCAGGTAACAGTGGTTCTATTCTTACACCCAAAATTTGGGTCCGGTAACCACTCGAGGCGAATAGGATGACTTGATAAATAACATTCACAGCCATAAATTGTACACCTATTTCTGTGTTATCTGTTTAAGCATACAACAGTTGCAGCTTTTGTTTCAACTGAACTCTTCCTTGAGATTTTAAAGGATCTACTCAAATGACTTCTGACTAGCAAATTTGTTTCAAAAGATGTGTTCTGGAGCCTGACTGCTATTCACAGAGTTGGCTAATCATTCTCAGGAAGGGTGAAAGTAGTAACCTGCTCATGACCAGAACATACAAGCCAAACCCACCTTCCAGGTGTTGTAGACACAGAAATTTTAGAACAAAAAAGTAGAAACAGATGTGCAGTACTAGATGACATACTAGTACAACAGATTCGCACTCTAAAGTGCAAATCACGAAAATATTTCAAACGAAATGAAGGAAGGTCTCGGTGCACATAGAGTTTTGTTTTGGAATCTAGTTATTCCAGCAGTGTCCCCATACAACTATCAATTCATTTGTGTGTTGTCCATCCATAACCAGTTCTTTAGCATCAGATTGTAATTTATCCTTCTATACCATGTGCTGGTTCTTTCAACCATTGAATACACACTCCTATATATGCTCTAAATAAGTGCTAGAAGGACTTGATCTCACAGCACAAAGTGCTCTTCATGAAGTGGTAATCAAAGTAGGTAATTGTGTAATGTCGTACTGCACATACTGTTCAGCTGGTATGCAGGCTTGTGAAAATTAACCCAGGGAGGAATGTATACCAGTATCTTCGGTATTCAGTAACATCTTTTTGAGAGATGTGCAGTTTGTGAGTATGGACATATGTCCAGGTACAAATGTGCTGATGACATTGTCTTGAGTGTAGGATAGTCAACAGGTGAGACTGCTGCTGCTGTCACATCTTGGTACCTCGGACAGCTAGTTGACAACTGGTGCCTCTTCAGTTTTGTTGTGCTCTCCTGGCTATGGGGTAGCTGAGGATATAACAAGTTAGCAAATATTAATACAGGTCAATCATTAGTGGGGTATGATAACATTAAGGTTAATCCGTAGTGGATTATGATGACAGTTAAATCACTGGTAGTATAATATGAAATAGCCCATATAACCATGCATTATAAACCAACAGACTACATGTAGATAGTTAACAAGAGAATTCAGTTGATAGAATGCAAATACTGTTTGCATATTAATAAATTTAAATAAACCATACAGAATCATAAAAGTGAGTGTATACAAACTAAATGTCAAATATGAAAACAAGACTGGCAATACACAAACTTATCTATGAAACTAGAAAATGTATCTGGCTACTTGTTTCATATGATATTTAATCCTTGTGCTATGTCTTCATCTAATACTCTCTTCTGCAGACCTTTATGTGCCTCCATATAGTCTCTCACTGAACTTGCAATATTGTAGACCTAAAGTACATAAGCGTAGCAAATTGTTTTCATTTATTATCAAGACACTGTACTCAAGTATGAGACTCCTGGTGACAAGCGAGATCATTTAAAAGCATAGGCTAGAGATGTTGGGGGTAGTAGGTATATAACTATTATACATAAGATAATCATTCTTGTCTAGCAAGTGTACGGTTGCTGAGAATGAAGGCTCTCAACCAGTTAGTTCATTTGTTATCTATCATGTGTTGAGAAGCTTTGCAGACAAGGCCATCTATTAGTTTCTTATACAGTGCATGCATTGTAATAATTTGATGATTGCCCGCCACTGAAAGATCCCTGGAACATCTGTCTTGTTTCAGTTTTATATTTGTGTTGACTCATCATGACATGATCAGTTTTATGGAAGGACTTTATGTGAGCGTGCATGCAAGGTTTGTCTACATCACATCTAGCAATTTCTAAAATATATCAAGACATTCAAGAATGGATCAGATGCAAATAAAGTATGTTGTTGCATTCGGTAAAGGTGGATCAAAATCTGATGCCAGCTCAATATTGTGTCTCACACAGAAGCTTTAGTGTGAGAATGTTACTGGAAGTTCAGCCAACTGTTGAGTGCACAGTGCTTGTACACAATTATTATCATATGCTCAATACTGTCTTCACATGAAAACAAATGACACATTTCATACAACAATGATGTAGATGTACACTTCACAATGATGGTAGATGTACACACTTCATACAACAATGATGGTAGATGTACACACTTCATACAACAATGATGGTAGATGTACACACTTCATACAACAATGATGGTAGATGTACACACTTCATACAACAATGATGGTAGATGTACACACTTCATACAACAATGATGGTAGATGTACACACTTCATACAACAATGATGGTAGATGTACACACTTCATACAACAATGATGGTAGATGATTACACTTCATACAAAAATAAAGTGATATAAATGACCTACCTTGTCCACAAATACAGCAGCAATGGTAAAATAAATGCAACTGTTAAATGGAATTATACAACAAAGACATTATAAGACATCTCTTGCTTTCTTTCTTCAGTTGCCTAGCAGATGATGCATGTGTCTCTGCACAACCTCTAATCAATATTTATCTCTCCATTTATCACACTTGTTCAATACATGATGACAGGAGTATCTATTCAGATTCTATGCCTCTAAAAACTGCGGTGGTCAAGGCAATGTTGGATGAAAACATACATAAGGTGATGTATACTAATGGCTCAGTGAAGTGCATGGGCACTTACTGCAAGCTCAAGATGCAAAACTTGAGAACAGCTGTGCATTTGCTGTAGCTACGAAGTCTCACAATGGAGATCAAAGCGGTAACTATGGCTCTGAAGTGGTTGAATGCACAGAGTTCACACATGCATGTACACAAGGCAGGAATGGCTTGAGACATTGAGAACATCCTGAATCAGCGATTTAACCTTAATTTTTGTGCAGGAGTACAAGGCAATGAGCGAGCAAGTCCCCTGTACGATACAGCAGTAGTCAAGGTAGGACAGTCAATGTATCATCCCTGAGATCATTATCTAGTGGTGGTAGGAGTCATAAATACTTCCAACATGAACCAGAAAAACAATGTTTATGACAGGGTCATACAAATCTGACCAGTAAATGGAAAGGACAGACAAAAGTTAGCCACCGGTCATCCAGAATGGGGTTTGGATGTAGTGCTAACAACTGTGGAGCAGACATTTTGATTACTACATATATCTATGCAAGAGAGCTTTCATTGCACTGCGAAACATTTGGAAGTCCAAAGAAATCAAATCTAGAACAAAATTTGGATATTTAAACTAATGTAAAGCAGTTCTACTGTAAGGGTGGAAACATGGAGAACAACTAAAACAATAGCGCATAAATTGCAAACATTCATCAACTGGTGTTGCATAGAATAGAGGGAATAAGATGGTATGATAGGGTCACAAATGAGGAACTTATGGAGAGAACAAGACAGATTCCAGTGAGCAACAGGTTAAAAAAGACGCTGCGCTGGATAGGACACACTTTAGTAAAACCGGAGGGGATATAACAAGAAGGGTCCTTGCCTGAACCAGGAACAGTGAAAGAAGGGGAGGCTAGAAATACATGGAGACGAGATTTGGGGCGGAGATCAACAATATAAAGAAGAGCTGGAGGAGCTGCAGGAGATAGCTAGAGATAGGAAGACTTGCATGAGTTGGTTGAGGGCCTATGCCCCAACCCGGGGTAAAAGGCAAGAGAGAGAGACATATACTTCATAGGGTAGAATGTTTTCATTGTCCAGCAGAACATAATTCCACTGTTAGAATAGACATCATGGGCTCATGCTGAAAGGAGGCTCATGTTGGGAGATCAAGCCTGCTGGACATCAAAACAAAGTTACGGTTCTGGAATGTGAGGACCATGTTTGAAACAAAAAAACATGCAGGTAATACAAGTAATGCAGAATTACAAATGACATATTGAAGATGACATCTACAGAAGATAAGAGGAAGTGCTGGATAAAGTACCAGCTCATGATGTCCTGACCTTTGTCAGCAGATTCTCAGACTGAGATGGTATGATCGAGTTACAAACAGACCTGTGGATAAGAACCGGACATGAACCCATGATAACCCAAGCCAAGAGGAGAAAATGGCGATGGGTCAGGCATACCCAGGAAGCACAGTCAAGTGTCACTAGACAAGCACTTGACCTAGTAAGGAACCAGTAAGGAAAACGAAAAGAGGACACTAAACAGACCTGGAGATGAAGTCTTCTTGAGGAACTGAAGAGTGCTGAACTGTCTTGGGAGACCGAGAAGAGTGGCGAACAACTGTTGAGCCCATGCTCCACTAGGGAGGATTAAGTCATGATGTCTTATGTATCATGAAATATCTCTCTCGTATCATCTTTCTTTTTTTGCCATTTTATCATTCTTATTGTGATACAGCCTTTGCCAAGAACGATTTTTTCGTCACATCATTCAGCTGCCATCTCCGGTGCTTATCCTCCTCCGACGTGTCCGATTTCAGCCACTGTTTACTGGGTTCGCTCTCCATCAGCCTTTGGCTGTCCCCAGCCTACCTGCAAGGCAGCAGGTTGCTATTTTCTTTAGGTAGCACTTAGACAACCTACCTCACAGGTTGTTGAGCGTCATTTGCACAGGTTACCTGTCTTTTTTTTTGGACTACTTAGTTTTCCTACCGTCCAGTTTTGTGTACAGTTTGTCATTAGGCTTTGATTGTCCCTAATCAAAGCAGAGTAATGAAATATCTAAATGCCAAAGTAGATAAAAATAACAGAAATAAAGAAATAGTAATGAAAAAAGAAGGTATGATGTTAGAGCATGATTGAAAATGTATATCAAAGTGACAGTCATGTCTGTCTAGGAGAACCAACCTTGTGGTAGGGGAGATAAATGTATATCAAAATGACAATGATGTCTGTCTAAGGAGAGCCAACCTTGTGGTAGCGGAGACAAATGGAAGAGAAACAAATCAGGTTGACTACTTTATGGCAAATACTAACATGGACAAATTCTTACTTGATGACACAAAGTTATGAGAGTAGCAAATGTGAGCAGTGAACATCATCAAAGTGCATATATAAGCCACAATGGAGACAACAAACTAATATTAACTCTCTAAAAGAGAAAGATATTGCCAGCAATTACACAGTGGAAAATTTAAAAACAGATTCCAACCAATCTACAAGGTGTAATCTGTGTTTGGTTCCCGCATCTAGCAGAGTTGGGGTCAGCTAGTCTGAATGAGTAACCTGCTGATGACCAGCAAAACATACAGCTAACTCCACCTCCCAGTGGTGTAGACCAGGCTCTGGCAGGGAGATGGAGGTCACTAGATCAGTTATTTATTTTGGTGATTCAATGTAGGGAGGAGAAACCCGAATACACGAGTGGCTCAAGTTGTTGTCGAGCAAACGATGAAGATAATAATAAACAAAGATTGTTCACACAGATTATAGATTCAAGATTCTCCCTGGAAAATTTACATTTGAAACATCATGTAAACTTTCAAAGATTCCCATCTCCCTTTTTCCCCCTTTATGGTTTTTTTTTCAATTCACACTTTTGGTTTTCTTCCTTTCCCTTTTGTTTTAACCCTACGGGGTTTTTTCTATTTTTTTAGTTGTTTTTGAAATACTTTTTTTTTTTTTCTTACTTATTTTTTCAAATTTCTCTACTTTTTTGGTTTTAAATCATTTTTGTTTCAACTAATTTAAGGTGGTTTTAACCATCTAGGGGGTTTTTTTTTAATACATTTGGGATATTTTTTAAAAAAGGGTTTTTTTTAATAATTATTGGTGAATTAATCATTGGTTGTTTAAAACATTTTTTTAAAAAAAAAGGTTTGTTAAAACCCCACTTTTTTTTTAACTTTTTAAAAAATCACTATTTATTTGGTCCAACCATTCTTTTGTGAACCATTATTGGGGTTTTTTTACAACATTTTTGGGTGTTTTTACTTTTGAACAAAAATTTATTATTCTTTTAGAATCATCACAGGAAAAATTTTAAAAAAACCCAAAAGGGAAATGGTGATTGATAAACCCCCTCCCCACCTATGAGACCCCTAAAAATAAAAAAGTTTTCCCCAAGGGGGACCAGTAAGGGGGGTTTGGGGTTCAAAAATTTTGGTCTTTTGAAAAAACAAACCCGAGGGTCAATTGGCAAGCAAGAAAAAATAATAATAACAAAGGACCGGGGGAAAAATTAAAGGGCAAAACCCTTTTTTAAATTTTTCAGGGATACTGGTATTCGAAAAGGGGGAAGAAGTCAGAACCCCCCAAAGATTTTTTTTCTTTTTTAAAAGGTTTGAAACGAAAAGAAAGTAAAAAAAACTTTTGGGCCAACAAAACCCAAAACTTCCCGGGGGGAAAATAAACAAACAGAAAAAAAGGGAAAATGAATCTCTCTTATAAAAAATTTGGACCTTGTAAGTTGGATAATTTTTTTCTAAGATTCAAAAACCACCACCCTTATTTTCCCCCCCCTTGACTGCCCCATCCCATTGTACTTCATAATCCCAGACCCCGGGGCCCATTGCCTGTCATCGTCCACCCCCATTGAACCCCCCTACCCCCCTTTTAAAACCCACCAAGTTTGTCGCTCCCAAGTCCCATTGACTAACTCCAGTTTTTAGGTAAAAAAATTTAAAAAAAATTTTTTGAAAAAATTTTTTATTATTTTAAAGGGGGTTTTACAAAAATTTTATTCTAACCAAATTTTTTAAATAAATTTTTAAATGTACCCAAAAAAAAAAAAGTTGCCCCTTTTAAAGTAAATGTTATGTGTTTAGGGGTTTTCATCAAGGAACTTTTAAAAAATTTTAAAAATAAAAATTCCGCGTTGAAAGTTCCCTGATTTGGTTTCACCTAATTTTCGCATTTGAAAAATTATGAAAAAAAAATTTGGGGGGGACAAAAAACCAAGACATTGAAAAAATTTTTGGAAAAATTTACCCCATTAGGGGGTTAACAGGTTTAAAGGGACAGCATGGTAAATTTTTGTTTTTCACATTTTCCCCATCTTTTATTGGGTTTTCAAAATTTAAAAACCCTTTAGTGGGTAACTTAAAAGGGGGGGGCACTATACTGTTAAACCTTTTTGGGGAAAAAATTTTTTAAAAAAAGGTCCCCACCCCCAAAAAAATTTGGTTAGTTATTCGTCCCCCAACAAAAAATGTTTTTCAATTATTATTGTTTTTTTAAAAAATTTAAAATTTTATTTTAAATCAAAACAATAACCCTCCCCTTTAAAATTTTTTTTTAAATACCCCCTTTAAAAAACCAAAAGTCCCCCCAAAAAATTTGTGCTAAAAAACGTTTTAAAAAAAACAAAAAAAAAAATTGGGGTTTCATTTTTTAAATTGCCCTTATATATGTGTTTACCTTTAAAATTTATGGTGGTCCCCAAAATTTTTAAACCATTTATTATGTTTTTCCCCGAAAGAATTAAAGAGACCACCTGAAAAATTTACTGATGTTTAGAAAAACACCAAAATTGAAAATAGAAAGATGAACTGAAAATTTTAAATTAAAGAGAGTACCCCCAAAAAAATAGATATAGTGGCCCCTTTGATAAGACAATATGGAGGGTACCATTTAAGAAGAAAAAAAATTTAACAAAGAGTAAAGGAAGGCCAAAAATTTGTATTTATGATTAAATTCCCCCTGACCAGTTATGATATGGTAGATTCCACCTTTTCTTTCTTTGAATGATGGTACCAGAAAAAGTTTTAGAACCCACCTGACCAAACGATATATAGATTAACCCCCTTCGGGAAAACTTTGGAAAAAAAATGGACCCCCCATTTTTTCCCGGCCCAAAAAAAATTTTTGGGAAAAAAAATTTAAAAAAGGGTTTAAAAAGGGTAGAAAAAAAAATTTTAGGGTTTTTAAAAGCATTCAACCAATTGGGGTTATAGTTTTTGGGTTTTGTTCACATTTGATGTTACAATTTTCCTTACTTTTTATTTTCTTTGTTTTAGCCCCATGAATTCTTTTTAAACCTTGTATTCCCTTTTTTTTAAAAAATTCCTTTTGAAAATTTTTAAAATTTTTTTTTTAAAAAGGTAAGAAAACCCCCAACCGCACCATGGCGGGCAAGGGGGAAAACAAATACAACGGCCACAAGGCTTGGGGGCCTGAGCAAAAATGTCTCACTTAGGCTAATCCAACAAATACGGTGGAAATGGTGGGGATTTTTTGGGGAAAAACCCCCCTTTTTTTTTAAATTTTTTAAAAAGGGTTTGGGCCCCTTAAAGTGGAACAAAAAAGGGAAGACAAAACCCCAAAAAACCCCCCTTAAAGGGAAAGGGGGGTAACCCTTCAAGACACTGAACCCCTTTTTTTTTTTAATTTTAAAAACACAGCCAAACACTGTTATTTTTCAAGAAACCAACCCCCCCCACGGGAGAGCATTTGACATTGCAAAAACACACTAAATTAAGAAAAAATAGGCGGGGAAAAAAAATTTTTGGGGTAAAAAGGGTTAAAAAGGGGCAAGTTCACAAAAAAATTATAAAATAATAAAAATAAAAAAAATTTTAATTTTTTTTTTTAAAGAAATGGATTTTTAACAATTTTCATATTTCCCTAATTTCAACACCCTTAAATTAAGTTCCCCAAAAAAAAAATAAAAATATTATTATAGTTCCATACACCCAAAATAAGTTGTATGTCTAATTTTCCGTAAGAAAATTACATTTAAAAAATAATTTTGAAAAAAAAAATAATTTTCCATTAAAAAAAAAGTTTAATACGGAAACTTGTAGAGTAAAATAAAAAAAGCTTAATCGGAGGAGACCCCCACACCATATATTGAATTAATTTTTTTGGGGAAAAAGGGAAAAACTAAAATTATTTCTTATGTAGATTCTTTAAAAATATAATCATTTAAAAACCGAAAACAGTACAAAAAAATGAAAAGAATTATTTCTGCTCTCCTTTTAAAGATATTTTTGGGCCACCCCAAAATTAATGTTGTTTGAAAGGGGTTTACTTTTCAATTTTGGGGGGTTTTTTTTTTGGGGTTCCATTTTTAACCCTTTTATTTGGGGAAATATATCGGGTTTTTATTTTTAATTAATTTGTTGGTTTTTTATTTTTTCAACTTAAGGGGGGTTGTTGATATTTTTCTTTTTTTTTTTTTATGGGGTTAGTTTATCTGGGCCCTTTTAACTTAAGGGTTTCGATTATAAGCCTTTTAAAACCTTTGTGAAAAAAAGCGAAACCCCCTTTTGGGGGGCCTTTTTTTTTTTTAGGGGCCCGGCCAGTTTTTAAGGGAGACCTGGGAAAACGGGGGCCAACCAACCTATTGCCTGACCCGGGCATCAAGGGGAAAAAACAAAAAAGGGAAATAAATTTTTGGAACCCAAAAAAAAAAGGGCGTGTAGTGTGTGTGATGTAAAAAACCCCTTTTTACCGAAGGGTTAAAAAATAATTTGAAAAAAAGGGATTTTACAATTTTTAAGTCCACAATATCCTCAGGATGGGAAAAAACCCCAAAAAAACAAACCCAATTTAAAAAGGAAGGAACCCAATATATTAAGAATATTTTATTAAAAAAATTTACAATGCAAGTTATAGCCAAAAATAAACATTATTCCAATTTTAAAGGTTTTTTAAAATTTTTAAAATGAAATTTGACCGAAAAGGGTTTTCCCAAAAGTGGAAAAACCAGATTGCTTTAAAATGGGGGGCCAAATTTAAGGTCTACATTTTTCATTCCCATAAAAAATTGTGTTAATTTGGGGGGTTTTCACTGTTTTAATGTAATTTCAACTCAGATTTTGGTAAAAAAATTTTTCCCTTACCAAATTACCAGTGACTTAAAGGTCCAAAAAAGCAACTTTCAGGCCCAAAAATTTTAAATGCAAAGAATGGGGGAGAAAAAGCCCCCAAAAAAAAACAGGTTGTCTCACAGAAAATTTTATCATTTTTAAAATTATCAAACATACCCCATTCGGCTCAACCCCCATGTCATAGTAAACTGATAGCTATACCCCCAACCCCTTTTCTTGTAGTAAACCCCCTTTCCCCTTCAATTGGTTCTTTGCCCAAACACCCCTCAATTTGGGGTTTTCTGGTTAGAAAATCTGCCCTAAATGTTACCAAGGTTAAAAAAACTACCCCCCCAATTTATTAAAGGTTTTAATAACTGCCCCTCAGGGACTAAGGTTGAACAAAAATGTCCCCTTCAATTAAGGTTGAAAAAAATAGCCCCTCGGGGTTCAATTAAACACAAATCCCCTTAATGGGGTGGCAAAAAGCCTTTTCGCCCCTTCTTGGGGTTCAATTGACCATAAAATCCCCTTAAGGGTATCTAGTTGAACTCATGCCCTTTAAAATTTTTTAAAAAACGCCCCCAAGGGACGGTTAAACACTAAATACCCCCAATTTAAAGGTGAAACAAATTTTCCCCCCAAAGTTATTAAAAAAAAAACCCCCAATGTTACTTTTTAAAAAATGGCCCCTCCAATGTTTTTAAGGTTAGCCAAAATCCCCCAAAGTGGTAAATTAAACACTAAAAACCCCCTTTCAATTTTGGGTATCTAAGGTTGAAAAAAATAGTTAAGGGGTTTTAATTAACATAAACTACCCCCCAATTGGATCGAATTTTTAAAACCCTTAAGGGGTTTAAAATTAAACACTAAAACCCCTTTCTTTGGGGTTCTAATTTGGGAACAAAAAACCCCCCTAATTGGATTTTGAAAAAAATGTTTTTTGGTATCTGGTTTTCCTATAGCCCCTAATGGTATTATTTTTTAAACTAAATGTTTAATTTGGGATCAAATTGAACTTTTTTTAAAAAAATTGGAAAAAACCCTAAATTCCCCTAATGTTTTTAAAGGGTTTAGAAAACAAAAGCCCTTTTTTTAAGGTTAAAAAAAATACCCTTAAGGTATTAAGGGAACACTAACATACCCCAATGTTATCATTTTGAAAAAACCTAATGTTTCAATTAAAAACCTAAAACCCTCTAAATGGGACAATTTGAACCAAAACATAGCCCCATTTTTTCAAGGGTAAAATAAAACCCCCTCCGGGGTTCAAGGTTTAAAACTAAATCCCCCTCAATGTGGATCTAAAGGGCCCACAAATGCCCTCTCAATGTTACTAATTAGCCCTCTCCCCAAATTGGTAAAAAATTTAGCCAAAATTGTTCAATGGGCCCATTTAGCCAAAATGCCCTCTAAGGGTTAAAACAAAAACCCCCAAATAGCTCAAGGGAAAAAAAGGAACACAAAATAGCCCCAATTTACTAAGGTTAAACACAACAAAATTTTCAAGTGGTATCAAGGTTACCCCCACTAACATACCCCTTCAATGGGTATTTTAAACACTAAAACCCCCTCAATGGGTATCTAAGGTTAGCCCCAAACATAGCTTAAAGGGGTATCTAATGAACACAAAAGCCCCAATGTGGTATCTTTAGAACACAACATAGCCCTCTAAATTGGGTATCACGTTAACCCCCAACAACCCCCAATGGGGTATCTAAAAAACAACAAGCCCTCAAGGGTATAAAGGACCACAAATCCCCCCAAATTTGGTATCTAAGGTTAAAACACAAATACCTCTCAATGTGGTTATTGAAATAAAATTTATGTAAGTTTACTACAACCTTATGTAATTTGGAGCCCCAAATTTTCCCCTTTTTTCCCTTTTTTGGGAAAAAATATTCCCCCAAACTTGTACACTTTTTAAAAAAATTAATGGAATTCAAAAAAAACCCCCCCACCCTTTTATAGGTTAAAAGTAGACCAAAATAGTTTAGGGGGTTTTTAAGGAAACCCACAAATTTTGGGGTTTTTTAAATAATATTTTAATTGACCCCAAACAACCCCCCTTTCTAAAAAGATTTAAAAAAAAAAATTTTCAAATTTTCCCCCCCTTTTACACCATAGTTTTGTTAAAAATTTTAAAATTAAAACATGCCCCTATTTTTAAATTAAAAATAAAAATAATTTTCCCCTCATGGTTTTTTAAAATTTAAAATTAAGTTTGAAATTTCTTTTTAATAAAATTAAAAAATTGAAGAAAAATTTTAAAAAAAAACCCCCCCGGGGGTTTGTCAAATTTTTTTTTTCAATTGTTTTTTTTCCTGGAAAAACTAATAAAAAATAACTACATCTTTTTGAAATAGTAACAAATTTTTTAGAAAATATCAATAAAATTGTTCCAATAAAAATTTTTTTTTTCTGAAACCCAAAAACCTCTTTTTTTACGGGGGTTAAAATTTTAAAATAAACTCTACCCTGAAGTAAAACCGGGGACATAAAAAGGCATTAGTAAAACAAAAATAATTATAAAAAAAAAAACTGAAAAAACACACAACCCGGACAGGGGGGGGGTTTTTAAATAAAAAGGGGTTTTTTGAATTTATATATAACCAAAAAAAGGAAAATTTTTTAGGGGAAATTGAAAGGGAAAGGGGGGGTCATGACATAAAAGGGTTGTTTTTGGAAGGGTTGTTGTCCACAAAATTTGAATGGGTTTTTTGAAATTGAATACCAAAAAAGAAAATCGAAAACCAAAGAGAATATACCACTTAAAACAGGGAAAATTTTTTGATAAAATAAATTTTATTGGGGGAAAAAAAGCCCCTAGGAAAAATAAAAGCAAGACCCTTAAAGAAAACCCCAGGCGATTTTGGGAACCCCCCCTTTAAAGAACAAATCAAAAATTTTAAGGAAAAGGTTTCCCAAAACCACTAGTTCTAAAAAAGGGGTCCCAAAAAAAAATGTTTTAAAAGAAAGCCAAAAACGTCAATCCTAAAAAAACCCTTCTAAAAAACAGCCAAAAACCATTTACAAGAAATTTTTAAGAAACATAATTCTAAAGAACACACCCGTTTCAAAAGCACACCCCCAAAGAAAGTCAGATTCTAAAGAAAATCCCAAAATGACTTACAAAAGTCCAATCACAAGTTTAAACAAGTCCAAGAAATAGTTCACAAGACACAGCCCGATCTTTACAAAAAATCGATTTAAAGGGGACACATAGATTCTACAAGAACACAGTCAGATCTTAAAGAAAATGATTCTCAAGAATAAAGTTCCCCCAAGAACAATAGATTCTAAAGAACAAGTCAGATTTAAAAAAAAAAGTTTATGGGCAAATTCCAAGAAACATAGATTCAAAACAACCCAAAAACACAGCCAAGATCTCACAAGAACAGTTTAAAAAAACCCAAGAAAAAAACCCCCAAAAAGTAGTCCCAAGAATCAACCCACAAGAAACAGCCATTCTAAAGAAACACAGATTTTGGGCCCCCAAAAAAGTCTTCCAAGAAAAAATTTTAAAGAACACAGTCCTTTAAAGAAAAAGATCTCTACAAGAACCCTAAGAAAACAGATTCTAAAGAACACGCCCCATTTAAAAACCTTTTGATTCTACAAGAACACATTTGATCTCTACAAGAAAACAGTCCAAGAAAGTGATTCTACAAACAGTCCAAGAACAGCAGATTCTAAAAACAAGTCCTGGACAAGCCAAAAAACCCTTCCAAAAAACACCCTTTCACAAGAAACATTGATCTCAAAAAAGCCCCAAAACACAGCAGATTCAAAAGAACACAGTAATTTAAAAAACATTCAAAAACGGGAATTCTAAAGAACACACCCCCAAAAAAAATTTTCAAAGAACACAGCCCACCCAAAAAAAATTTTAACTTTACAAAAAACCCAAAAAAAAATTCTCAAGAAAAAGCCCCCGAAACATTTAAAAAACAAGTCCAAAAAAAACTTTAAAGAAAAAATTTCCTACAAGAACAAGTCCATTTTACAAAACACTTAGATCTTAAAAGAAAACCCCAAGGGTTTTTCCCTTAAAAACAATTGTTTTAAAAAAAGCATTTACAAGAACAATTGACTTAAAGAACAAGTCCAAAACCTTTTTCCCCAAAAACCCCCAAAACATGTTTCACAACCACAAAACAGATCTCAAAAGAAAATCAGATTTACGGGGAAAAAAAAAATTTTCAAAAAAACCCCTTTCTAGGAACAGTCAGATTCAAGGGGGAACGGGAAGATTTACCACCCAAGAGGGATAAACTAATGACAAATTGACTCCCATATGTTTTGATACAAACAACATTGACCCCAATGCATTACAAATTAACACCCAACTACAGAAGCAATGTATGTACAAAAAGAAAAGTTTTAAATATTCAAGGGTGTTAATTTAAATTTTCATTTAAATCACAAGTCTTTATAAATAAAAAAAAAATAAAAAGTTGAAATTGTTAATGAGAATAAAAAAAACGTCTAAAACTGCAAAAACCAGGATTCTAAGGTCATTTACTTAATAAACAACTTTTCCCGAGATAATTTACACAATATGAAGGTAGGGGGGGCAAACACAGCAAAATCCAAATTTTTTTTTAAATTGGAGAGTCGCAAGTTTGTTTTAAAAAAAAATATTTTTAGTTTACGCCTGACGGAAAAGAGGCCCCAATTGCTCAAAAAATGCATATTCAGACGGCCCCGGATATAGCACTTCATAATTATATCAAATGCCCCGTAAAATTTCACACACCCAGATTTAAAATTTTTAAATCTGGTATGGTATGTTCATCCTCATACTTAATTTGTCTTTAAAAAGGGTGGGCATCAAGTGTTGAAGTCGGCCCGGAGGTTAATGGGGAATTTTTCATCTGTAGGATTAGAGAGACACAAAATACTGATTTTTTTTATCTGAGGATTTGAGAAAAAAGAATACTATACTTATTGTATATTAGAGAGACAAAGAATACTTAGCTACTTCATCTGAGGATTTGAGAGACACACAAGAAAACTGTAGCATTTTCATCTGTAGGGATTAGAGAAAAAGAAACAGCTATTTTATCGTAGGATTTAAAAAGAATGAATGTTCACCAACCAACACACAATTTCAACATTTGATTTATCTTGGCAATTTAAAGACTTTAATTTTTTATTGGGTTTTGAGAATTTTTTGGGGAAGGATCTTGATTGGGATCCAGATGTTATTTTTTGGGGGTGAGATTTTTAGGGTGTTTAGATCGTTCCTTCTTAAAGGACCATGGGCTGGTATGGGGGAGGTTTTTAAAGCAAAACATTGACAAAACCACAACTTCTCTTCCATGATTCCGCTTTGACTGAGGAAAATTAAATCACCATGAATTTAAAACAACTAAGACTGTGCAGATGTTTTGAACAAAAATTGAAAATTATCTGAACTATATTTAACTTAATTGTTTGACTAATGTAAAGGGGGGAAATCAACTCCCAGTTTCACTTTATGAGAAATAGATATATAAAAAAAAATATCAAATAACAAGAAGAAAAGCAAAACAGTTGAAAAAGAGTAGCATGAAAAGTTTAAAAACAAGAGTGTAAAACCAAAAAAGTTATAACAAGAGAGCAGCACAAAAGTTATCAAGAGAGTACAGTCAAAAACAGTTAAGAATTGTCTTTTTATTTTTTGTTAAAAATTACTGGTTTTTGGTTTCCGCAAGGACAAAAAAAAGAAAATAACCCACAAGGGATGTCGAAGAGGCACTGAAAAGGGGCCAGGGGAAACTACCCTAGTAAATTGTGAGAAACGGGGTTTCTGAACTTTTAAATAAATAACCAACGCCTTAGGGTTTAGACCCTACAAATCATGATTTTTTTCCCCAACCCTTGGGATATTGGGGTTTGACATTTTGAAGCAACATGTATTTAAGGCAAAAATTTTAATTTGATTTGTTGGTAAAAATTTATGATTTAAAGGAACATTTTTATAAAAATAAAAAATTATAAAAAAAATTTTTAAAAATTTAAAAAGAAACCCGACTGACACACCCTCATTTATTTCCCTTTGTAGAAACGCCCCCAAATTTTTGACCAAAAAACCCCAAATGTATAAATGACTAATAACTGAAATTTCCCGATGAAGAAATATTTTTAAATTGATGTTGGTTAGATGAACATCTTATGCCTGTGTCGCTTGACCTGTGGGTGCCAAACTTTTTCCGATTATTTTTTCATCAAATAATTAATCATATTTTTTTTCAATAAACTTATTAATTTTAGAAAATTTTAACCTTTTTGGTTTTTTTCATAAAGGTTCTTATAGGCCATTTGAACACCCATCATTTTCGAAGGCATTTTTTAACTTTTTTTCCCAAATAAAATATTAATATTTAATTTATGATTATTTTCATATTTTTCCAAACATATTTTAAAATTTAAAAAGTTTGTAAATATGAAGACTTTACAAGATTGTAATAAAATATTCCATTATATTTTAATCTTTTTTTTTCCTTTTTTTGATTAAAAATTTTTTTATTTGTAGAATAATCATTTTTGATTTTCAAAGAGGCCGATATCATAAATTACATCACACTTTTGTTAAAACCGCAATCCTGATAACCCATCCAATTAGCTTCCAACCAAAATAACATGTATTTTCAGAAAGAATTTGTATTTCAAAATAAAGGCATCAAAAAAAAAAAACCCTTTAAAAACCCCAAAAAGGTTAAGAGAAAAGGGTTGATAAGGTTTTAAAAAGAACAATTAAATGCCACACACTTTGGTGACTGAATATTCAATGGAAAAAAAAAGAGACATCTAAATATTTGTCCAAATAAAAAAAAAAATTTCATAGTCCACAGTAACCAAGCAACAACAAGTACAAAACCAGGTCAAGGGCAAGAGGTGTTTTCAAAACCCCTTCTAGGAGATCTTTATCCAGATAATCTTTAATAACTGATGACTTGGACCTTTTTTGGGTTTTGTGAGTGGTCTTTTTCCCCAAATGCTGCAGTCGGGCTCATGACACAAACTGCCCCCTGTCAGTAGAACAACAAAGAAACTATCACTTTAACATACAACACTAACACTTCCCCAACAAAAAGGGGACCATTTCAATAATTATTTACTACCTTAATTTTGGACCTTACACAGCAAATAAAAAAAACAACATAAGAAGTTTTTTTTTCTTCAACATACAACACAAATCAACAAGATAAAGCACCCTTTAACAATCATTATTTCACTAGCCCGTAACTCTAGGAACTTACAGAGAAAACATCATAGAAGTTAAAACTTAAATAAAATAAACTACAAGATAAAGCACATTTAAAATCATTTTTTCACAGTGTTATGTTTTTAATTAAGCAGCAAAAATGCTCACCATTTTTCTGTTTTTCTCCACTGTATTGGTTAGGGGTCATTATTTAACTTTCTACCCCTTTTTTCAGGTGGTTTACTTGTTTTTTGGGGCCCCACATTTTCATTCACTTTTCTAGTATCTATTGCAGTTTTCAACAAGTTAGACCCCAACACAAGCCCAACCTTTCCAGCCCATCGGTCGATCTGACTACTTTTCAGACCATCTGAAGGGGCAGAAGTTTTTTGTCAAACCAACGTTTAAAAACAGCTTTTTTTTTGGAAACCCCAAAATATGTAATCAGAGTGGGAAAATATTTTAGTTTACTGGCAAAAGGGTTGATCATTATTTCGGCTTTTGATTTATTTTTAACCCAACCATCGACGAAAAAAAATCCTTGCACTGTTTTAAAACCAAGGCCGCAAAAATTTCCATACCCCTTTTTCCTGGGCAACCACCCCTCCAGGAACTGAGACCAATATTTCCCGCCCCTCTAGAAATTCCGGGGCTTTAGGTCACCCCCTTCTAACCCTTTTTATCCCAGCAATGCCTGTTTTATTCGGGTTTTCATCAATGTGTCCAAATATTCCATCTTCTTTCTTATAACAGTTGTCACTATTTGAAACATTTCCCATTTCACAATTTCCTGAATTTAAAAATTTTATATTCTTATTTTTTAGACATCTATTTTCAAATGATTCAACTTGCTTTATATCTTTAGTTATTTTCCCTCTCCTGGATATGTTAGATTGATACAACATCTAACGTATAACAATTTTAATTTATTTTCAACCAACCATCTGACTGTACTAAAATTAATATTGGGTTTTCAACCCCAAATATCTGGGTACTGAATTTTTATGATTAATTTTTCAACCCAACCCATCTCTGTACTGACAATTATTATACAACCGTTTTTAATGTTAAAATTTTCCCTTCAATTTTTCCCTTTTATCCCGAAAAATTTTTTTACACATGGAACCGTTTCAATGATTTTACTTCCCCGTTTACTTTAGCAATGGTCGAGTTATACAATGTGAGTACTTATTAGGCCCACCTGTCTAAAGTTTTGGAGCCACTAAATGAGAATCTATTGAGAGCTAAGAAGCCTGCAAAAGGTCCCACACCCGCGACTAGTCTCCCATTAGCCGTTGTTTTTGGAATATTCCCCAGCATTCCTGGATATGGTGTTTTTTTGGCTCCATGAAGTTTGGCCCGAGGAACCCACTGTTCCTGTTTTATGCTCTATAAATTTGGTAAAACAGGGAGTTTTTTTTGGGGCCTTTTAAGACAGTCTTTATTTTTTCTGCCGTTGGGACCCCCAGAGAAGAACGAACCTTTATCCATTCATCCTAAAAAATGAATTTGGACTTGTTATAAGGTAGGGGGAAAAGGATTAATTTCTGTTTTTCTTTCCAGGGTTGCCCTTAGTTTTGGTTTTCCTTATTCTTTTACAAATTTCAAAAGGGAGGTCTTTTTCTTTTTCCATCGAGGATATGAACTGTCATCCACATGACCTTTATCTGACCTTTACTTTAGATCCAAAATTTTTCTTTATTTTATGAGCCTGAATGGGCAGGCACTTTTGACTGATTTTTTTTTTTTTTTTTTACAGTGTCCCCAATAGCAGATCCAATGAAAAACAATATAGATTCAATATTCCCTTTTCCCCTAAAAATAATTTAAAAAGTACTAAAATTAAAATATAAAGAATGTGATGAACCAAATTACTTTACCCAAAATTTTAAAAGTTAAAAGAAAGGGAAAAAAGGGGAAACTTGTTTTAACCAACGCCAAGGTGACAGGTGGGCATAGAGGTTACAAGGTTGATGGGGTCCACCCCCCTTGAAGTTTTCCCTGTCGCAGAGAGAAAAACATCAAAAATAATCAACAAAAGCAGGAGATAACAACAAGTGTCAATACTTTAGTTTTATTAAAGTTCATGGTGCCCATTCTTTTTTTGCAAATTCTAACAGTGACTAACCAAAATTGGGTGTTGATTGATATTTTTTAAATGTTTTTAAAAATTTCTTTTTGGGTTTCTTAATAAAAAATTTGCTGTTTTGTGTGTTGACACTCTAAATTACCAATAAAAATTTTTAAACACAATAAATAAATCTATTTGAAGCAACATTCATAAATGAAAAAAAAATAATCAACTATCAGATAGAAAATTTTTCTTTACTGTTTTCACCAGAATAAAAAACAATTAAATATAAATATACTTGTTTCAAACGGAATTTGAAACATTTTTTATTCGGAAACCAGAGTTTAAGGGGCCCAAATTTGGGGGGTAAAGAATAGAATATGTTACCCATGATTGAAGAGGTAAAGGGGGTTTTGAAATCAATGTGTTCAAAGTAGAAGTCTTGGTTTAAAATTATAAACAAAAAAAACGGGAAGGGTTTTGGAAAAAATCAAACATACAAAAAGTGATTTAAATTGGGAAAAAGAGAACGAAAAAAAAGAAAAACCAGGAAAATTCAAAATTAATTTATATGACAAAATTTTAAAACACCGAGAATGTAAATCCCAAAAAATAGAAATAACCGATATTTGATAATTTTAACTCCAAAGGGACAATAAAAAGTTAGAGCTGAAAAGAGAACAAAAAAATATCAAAATTTAACTATTGAAACAAAAAGACTTAAAAACCAATGATTAAACATATCCCAAAAATATACAGACAAGATATAACATTAAAAACCAAACACAGCAGCTGATTATATTTTTTATTTTTTCAACACCATATCGACTTGTTAAAGCATTTGTATCTGAGCTTAAAATTTTTTGAGGATGCGCTACAAGTGGCCAGCACATCCTATTTCCCTTAGGCTTTTTATTTTTAAAATTAGCTTTCCCGCTACCCCAGTTGCACAAAATTCCCTTGATTTTGGTTCTATTTTTGCTCCCATAGCCTCCAAAATTACACCTTTTAAGAAAAACGCAGAATTAGATAAGGAAAAATGAAAGAAGTCAGAATTTATTAAGACCCACCCCTGGAAGAGAATTCGCCCAGTCATGTCCCAATTAAACATCTCTTAGAAACCGGCTTTAGTTGAAGGGGAAAGATGGGTACTTTAAAGGAGTGTCACAAATGGCCTTTTTTTACTGGGCTATCATATTGGTAGAAATATGTCAGAGACAGCATACAACATTTTCCCTCCACGCTCGGGGGGCAAAATTTGTAGTCTAAAAAAAATGGGATTATTCATGTTAAACAATATGTTAGAAGCAAATATATAAATACAAAATAAGTTCAGTTTTAAAGAACAATGGGGGAGCAAAACATCATTAGCAACCATCAACAGATGAAGAAGATGGGGAAATTTTTTTTTGTTCCAAACTTTGAATTAGTGGTGTCTTCACTTTAATGACTTTGGCCAGAAGGCTTTTTTTCCTTCCTTTGTTTTACCATTCAGATGAGTTTTTCCCAATTGGGCGGTCTTGTAATTTTTGTCCAAGTAAAAAGATCAGGGGCTCATTGTCCAAAATGTGCATAAAAGAATTTGGGGTTTACCCGAATTTGACATGGGCACTAATGAGAGAATGCTACGATTTGAAGATGGAAATGTCTAATTTGGGAAAGTCACTGGGGACTTTATCAATGATAGCCTTGAGGGAAGGGGGAAAGAGGGGACTTTAAAGAAAACTGAACAATGACATTGTGATATACACAAAAATTTATGGATAAAAAAAACTAGAAGCAAAGGATAATTTTAAAGGGGCATTTTCAACAAACATGAGGGGGGTAGACAAAGCGATCCAAATCGACAATGAGAAAAGGAGGAAAAAACCTTTCCCATCAGTTTTCCCCAAAGGGGGGTAGCGGATCAAAAAGGTTTTTCCACAGTTTTAACTAGTAACATCTTTTTCATTTCCTTCCCAATATTTTTTTCCAAAAGTTGTTTTTTTAAAATTTAAAAACAAAAAAAAAGTAGGGGGAAGACTGCAGTAAAAATTGGGAAATAAAAAGAAAACAAAGACATAGTTTTTAAAAAACAGAAAATGATTTTTAAAAAAAAATTTTTTAACAAGTTTAAAAAAAAAAGGAGTGAAAATTAAAATGAAAAAAATACACCAAATAAAACGTTTTAAGGAAAATCTGGAATAAAACAATAACGAAATAAATGAAAAAAAACACAAAAAAACAGAATAGAAAAGGAAAACCAAACAAAAATATAACATTAAAATCACGCCACAACAATAGTTGGATATTACAAAATCAAATAGGGAAGACGCAGAAAAAATGAAAAGAAAAAAAAGTACATGTTTTACAAAATAAAAGAAAATAAAGAAAAAGGGGTTTTGAAAACTTTTTTTTTTTCAAAAGAAAAATAGGAGTGAAAAAAAAATGAAACAAGCGGTTACAAGAAAAAAATTAATAAAATTTTGAACAAAAAAAAAATTAAAAAGAAAAAAAGGTGAAAATTTAAAAAAATTTTTAAAATCTTACCTACCAGCCCCAACCAAAAGGGAATATGTTTCACATTTCAAGTTTTACCCCGTCTTCCCATTTTAATTCGCCGCCAAATTTCTGAACTATTCCCAAAAGAGGTAAGATTTAAAGTTTTTTGTTGGGATGATTTCCCTTTATTTCAGTTTTTTTGTGTTTTGTGAATTTATTTGTATTCCTTTATTCCAGATTTCCTTGATAAGCTTTATTTGGTCGCCCCCTTTGGCATTTTTAAAGTACCGTTTGTTCGCTTTTTTTGATAAATTTTTTAAAACTTTGTTTATCTACGGTATATTTAAACATAGATTTTTTTTTAGGGTTTTTAATAAAAACAAAGTACTTAGTAAAAAAACAATGACAACTTTATCTTTTAAAAAATAAATACAAATACAAATTTTGGGGATTAAAGATTTTATTTTATTTTTGTTAAGCTAAGTTTTTTTGTATTTATTGTTTTTAGTCACATATTTTTTTTTTTAATGTTTTCTTTTTTAAAGTCTATATGTTCTGAATTAATCCTTGTTTTGTTTACGTTTTTTTTGAAAAAGGCCTTTTTGTTAAAGTTTGTGTATTGTATTGTATTTGTAAAAAATGGGATTTTTTTTACGTTTCCAAAGCCATTATACATAGTTTTACTGAGTTTTAAAAAATTCTATGTCTGACTATAATGATTGATTTATTCATGCTGACCCCCATTTGCATTCTGACAATTTTTTCACTTGTTATTTTGACAATTTCTTCATTGCCATTCGAAATTTCTCCACTTGCATTCTGACAATTTTCCCCACTTCATTCTGAAATTTTTCCACTTATTCTGACAATTTCTTCACTTCATTCTGACAATTTTTCCCCTTGTATTCTGAAATTCCTCCATTTGTATTCCAATTTTTCCACTTCTTTTTACATCTTCACTTTTTTTCCCAACTTTCCCCCTTTTATCACATGACTTTCTTGATAGAGGTTTTCACTGTCTGTATTCAGGTGTATCTATCCAATCCCTGTAAATTTAACCTTTTTGCATGTTTATAAACATTTTAAAAAGATACACAAACATAAAAATTTTTCCAAAAAGGGAGGCCAATTTTCCCGCTATCAATGGGTTAAAAATATTTGTTTAGCTTTCACCCCTTTTTCTGCTTTATGCTCATTCTTTTCAACCAAGTTTACCATTTTTTTAATCTATGGGGTTTTAACAGAAAAAAAGAAAAACTGTGCCCCAGTGTTTAGGCCCCACACAGGGGGGGACAGGACACCAAAAAAAATCTATTTTCATTCTAAAACTGATTGAGAAATACAAAAAAAATGTTGGACTGATAGTTTCTGTGGCATGCTGTCTAAAAAGATTTTGGGTGTTCTGTTCATTTGTTCTTCCATCACAGGATGTGTATCAATTGTAGTGTCCCCATTCCACTGGTGGCTAAGCAAACCATGTCAATTATCCATCCCCAAAGCTCAGACTTTTGTTGGGGATGTTCACATTATCCATCTCCAACAGCTCAGACTATATGTGCGTGATGCAAGTTTGTCTACCTCCCAATGTAAACAACGCATGCCCAGGAAGAAGGTCCGAAGCTTAAAACATCTATAAAACAATGCACTACCTTTTGTGATCATTTAAAACAACATACAATTAGAGGTCAAAATAAAAATGGGTATCCCATGTTTTTTTGTTTGTTAATAAACCCCCAAAATTACTGTTTTACTATTTTCATGTAGAGCTTAAAAGTGTTTTTTAAAATTGTTTTTAGCCGGGGGTTTTAAAGCCTGAAATGCCAAAACAATGATGGAGAGAAGGTCCACCAGATGTGGCTTTGGACTTGGCCCTACCATGCACGAGCTGCTGCTTTTAAAAATGGGGTTTCATAAATCCTACAAAAATAAAAAAAAGGTGACAGTTCAAGCAATAAATAAATGAAATACTTTTCTTCTGTTTTCCCCTGCAAATTTTGAAATATATCCCTTTTATACCCGTGGCTTGCTTGGGGCTGCACCTGCACACACAAAGACAGATTATAGGAAACAGTTCCCCGGTTTTCAATAAAAACAAACACGCTGGTTTTTTTTCTCGATCATTATATTTCACATGGATGCAATTTTCTTTTTAAAGGGGTCTATCCGGGCAACTGTCAACCCTCACGAACCACCCGAATTTCATCTTCAGTGGGATCAGAGAGAGATCTCTCTCAAAAATTTGTTTGGGGTTTCCCCAAGGGGAATTTTTGTCAGAACCATTTGCCTTTTCCCCAAAAAGTTTTTTATTCTTTTTTTTTTCCTGATAGCCCCCAAGTTCCATTTTCCCCCTTAAAAGATGTTCAGGGTTGGACAGATTTATCTTCCCGATTCACCCCATTTTATGTTCATTAATTTTCCCTGACTTTTTCAGACCATTGTTTTGGTTTCCGCTATGATTGACAAAGTAGAATAACGGACTAAATCTATATTTTGAAAAAGTAGATCTTTATTTTGATGATTGAAAGTCTTTGATAGAAAAGTTGATTTAGTGGCATAATTGTGGCAAATGGTTACGTAGTTTTTACGTTCTAAAGTCGTGTTTGAATCTGGGCAGAGCTATTCTGTTCATGGGTGCATTTTCAGAATCACTAGGATTTTTCTTGATACATTTGACAAACTTTAGTTTTACAAAACCAACTTTCACAGATCACCATAAACAGACAACAAAACCTGACAACTCAGACATGCTGAAAGATACCAGCTATATTGGACACTACTACATTGAAAATTGTTATAATACAGATCTATTATGTATGGAACAAATACAAAAAAATAAATTTTGTAAGTTTGCCAAAGCCAGCATAATAGAACTCACCTAAGAAATGGATTACGCCCAAAGCTTGAGGAGCTGGTGGTTGTACAGGTCCTACTTGCTGCCATTGGGGTCTCGTCAGTTCTGGAGTGACCTCATCTCTGTAAAACAGATTGACAATCAAAAAGAAATGCAGTGGAAGAAAGTAATGCTAGATACAATGGACTCACACCAACTACTTACTCCAATACCAAAACATAATTTATGACTGTTGGTATATCTGTATCCCTTAAAGCGTGGACTTGAGGAAGCAAAGAATAGTAACGCTGGACCCCTACAAAGGGATGTAGTAACAGGCAACTGAGGAGGGGCCTAGGAACTACTTAGTAATAAAGTCGAGAAATGATGTCTGGCTACTTGTAGGCGATAACTGGCACAATGTCAACTCTTAAGCTAAGATAAATATAGATCATAAAGAATGGTTTAACAAGTGGTCAATGTGAAGTTCATAGAAGAAATATGTGACTCAGATGAGAATTCGATTTATGACTGCTCTTGTTCAAATTCTAATTGGACCACTATTAGACAGAACATGTCACCCCAACAGGCGATACCTAGAATAGAATGTCTCACATCACATTGGTTAATTATTCTGCTCAGATATCTTACACCTGCTGCCTTGCAGGTCGGCTGGGGACAGTTAAACTGCTAAGAGGAACCCATTAAACGCTGGTTGAAATGGGACACGCCGCTGAAGGACAAGCACTAGGCTCCAAATGGTACTGAAGATGTGACGAAAAATACGTTTTGGAAAAAGGCGCTTATATATCCATAAGAATGATAAAAATGGCAGAAAAGAACGATCGTAAGAATATCTTACAAGGAATAGATTGCTACTGTGGATACATACCTTGGGGACTACCATCTCCTCAATGCATTCATCACGTGTGGTCATTAGAAACTTGTCATGCCAACATCAGATATATGTGGTCAAGTATAAACAAATATCGCCTAGACAAATTTGAGAATGTAATTTGTCAAGTCTGTTGATGTAATCGAGACTCAACTCCCTTTCCTAAATAATAGATGTGAAGTCACTTTAATTTTTTTTTTTTCTTCGTCCGCTTTTAACTCAGACGTTTCATCTCTGAAACTGATTTTTATGAAAACCGTTTTTCCAATTTCTTACAATGAGCAGCGTACATTGTAAATTACTACACTGGCAGCCGAGTGCTCAATGTACTGTAATTAGTATTCCTCCATCAGGTAGATTTTTCCAAATTCAGAGGGACTCAGTTATCGCCCCGAGTAAGACCAGAGGACTCAACAAATGCCGACAGTAGGTTTGAACCTGAGCTATGAGGCGCCTCACAGCCAGCAGGCCGAGCTACTATCAACTACTTAGGCAGTCCCCACTTTAATTACAAAGGCCACCCTTACACTGCCCATTCTATTGGCTCCACTTAATAGCCTGAATATAGACTTGAGGACCCTTGGAGAAATTATCACCACATTAAGTTCTGCAAGATTCTATGAACTCCTGGCATGTCATCCTTCTAGCAACATTCTGTGAAAACATGATACTAGAAAACATCAACTGGAAGTGAACAGTCTATGACAATATGACACTATTTATTTCCTCAATTTCAACATTTTGTTTTGTTTTGTCGGTTTAGCTGGTAAATATATTGTTTGTCCAGTATCAGTTCCAACTTATCACATATTTTCTTCTAGAGAACCCTTCATAAGTTATGCTTATATCAAAAATTTAGATTTGTCTATTCCTTTGTTTAAACTTTGGTCTTTTTATTACCAGATGTTGCAATGAAAGCAAATGTCAGCCTATTAAAACTGTAGCATGATTGTAAAATGCTTTTTGGCTCTTTTGGGTTGATTTTTATGGTTCTCTGGCTAAAAACCAGCCTGCCCGAGATAAATATTGGCATACGGTTTTGGGTTTATTATTAAGGTGTAAGGGACAAAATGTTATAGGCTTGCAGGTAGACTGTTGTAAAAAAAATGGCCAATGGGTCAGGCTGATATTTAAACCCCAAAACAAAAGGACAATTCAAGTAATATTGTGAATCACAACACTAACCAGACGCAAAAATTCCCAAATCAAATTGGGGTAGCTGAAAGGGAGCACCTTACAGAGCCAAAAAAAATAGTAAACCAACAAAGAACCAGTGTGTTGTCACCACACGCTGAGAGACATACTGAGGAGGAGAAAGGAGCACTTATAGACTAATTGGTCACCTGAGTGGTTACCGGGGCCCAAATTTGGGTGTAAAGAATAGAACCACTGTTACCTCCCACGATGTCGAAGAGGCACTAAGGAGGTTTGGCTGAAATCTGATGCATATGCCCCAAACGTAGAAGTCATGCCTTAGGGGCCTACAAACCAATGTGCAACGTATACACGTTTTTGGCAAAGATAAAAACATATACAAAGTGATTAAAATTGATCATAAAGACCAACACAAAGGAGAAAAAAAGACAAATTTGGGTTGATGTGGTGATGATGATATGAAGATAAACTAAACAAAGTTTTATTGCAGAATTCAGACACCTGTTTCCCCCTTTCCGTTGCAAATGACAATCTTTTCTGTGTGCAGTTACCTGATTTAGAAAGATCTCAACTTTTCATTTTCTATTGCATTTGCTGCTATTCCATCTGTATATATGTGATTTGGGGATATGTTGGTAAAATAGTGTTTTCATATATTTAGGCTCTTCATTGTGTTTGGTTCTATGTCTCCAATACCAGAACATGTGTTACATCATGTCGGTGAGGTCCCTGATTGTGTTTCTCAGACTGGTAGTTTGTAATGTTGGTACATAGACTTTCTAGATGAGACAGTATTGTTGGTCTCTATCTCTCATATTTATTTTAAATGTTTCAACAAAGTTTATTCTTTTCACATGCCCCCTTCCAAAGTCATTAACCTCTGGCATCCAGTGACTGTGTTTTCTAAATTTTCCCGATTGTATCTCAGTCATGTTGTCTCTTCTATTGACTGAAGCTATGTTTTCCTTGTTCGCCACATGTATTCAGACATAGCCTAATATGGTACCTCTGACTGATTTTTGTTAAAGGCTTTCTTTCCGTTCATCAGATCGTCTTGGCCAGCTAGCCATGTTCTGACTTCTGTGGTAAATGAAGCTATGTGACTCTCCAGTTTTTAAATATGTGTTTACCTCATGTCCTCCGTTATGACTATCACTACTTGGTTTTGCAGTCAGTATTGTTCAGGCCCAAACTCTTAATGAAGACTTGCCAGAGTAGCACATTCTGGTGTTAAAAAAAAATCAATCAAAGAGACGGTTATTCTTCAAGTCTTGGATTCTTTAAGGTCATTCTACAAAGCTTTGATGACTTGTGGATAGTGTTAGCATATACAAGAAAATGGACAGGAAGACCCCATGTTTTCCCCCACTGAAGAAGAAATCTCAATTCTAACAGATTGTATACCCAACAAAGAAATGGATAATGTTTGTATCATACAGTTAATAAAATTTGAGATATCTTCAGATAGAATGTGACTGCCACTGTGCATCATCACTGGACTCATGGAGGCAGGTTAGCCTCTGTCTGATTTATACATGAGAAACTAATACAGAAGATGCCCTAACACAGTCATCTGAGTTTTTAAAAACCCAGAAAACTAATGTTAGAGACTAAGATATAGAAATCACATGACCAGCTGACACTGCAAACATTAGAGGGCATGAAATGAACGGACATTCTAATGTATTGAGCGCTTTGCAAATGGAGGAATTTAGGTTATGAATCACATGTGATGACTAAATTGAGAGAGAATGGATGTCGTATCTACAGCTAAAACAAAACGAATACCAAATATGCAAAAAGATTGATTAGTTAACATCGAACTGGTGTGTTTGGGGTGATATGTTGAGGTGGATCAGTCAGATTGTATGATGATAGTTCTCTTTAACTGATGACCACTTATAAACTAACAAACTAATGTAGGATGAGACTACCTGATCTGAACATGACATAATTATTGACAGACAATGTTTAAGATGAATGGAGACATGAATTACTGAGAATGGTCAAGAGTTCAGCAGCATTATTGCACAAAGGTGTTGACAAGCATCTGAAGAGAATTCATAAAGAAACAAGAAAGCTGTCAAAAATACAAGTTTTAAAATTCAGCATGTAAATGCACTTTCAACATTACAATTCTAATTCAGTATTTAAAATAAATTTTTAGAAAAACATTCTTCTGCTTTTTACATCAGTCTAAATTGCACAATGGAACATTTATGAATGAGATTTAACTAGACAAAGTTGAATATAAGACAAATAATTGACTGATCATACTGGATAGTAATGATGATATTCCATACAAACTGAACATGAATTAATTTGTAAATTTTAAAAACAAAAGCACTATTTAACATTTTCATTTAATCCAAAATTTTTATAATCAAATGATTATTTTAGACTGACAGCAACAAAGAGACTGAGATGAGCAAGAACCATCTTAAGCACAAAGTTGTGATACAACTAGAGTATATGAAGCTCCTAGTTTGCTAGTTGAATGTCTGAATTCACAATGACTGACTCAAAGAGACCTCACAATATGGACTTGGTGGGCGCATAACTTGCTTAGCTAGTACCCATGTGTCATGTGGGGAATTACATGTTCTAGAAATTTGGGCTAACCAATTGTTTAGCGAGCACACGGTTAGACAGGTTTCCTGATCCTTTACTTGGGATCTGAATTACAAGTCAATACTTGAAGTCGGAGAAGCTCGATGAATGGTGAGGGACACTGATGAAAAGGGAAAAGCAAGCCTCTGCACAAAATCTGTCAGAGGTGCTATGTTGGCACCTTGACTGATCTAAATTCATAGGGCTAATGAGACCAAATAACCACTTGGTGCAGCATACTGGGAATTTGAAATCTATGATTCTTGAGCAATAAACAGAGAAGCCAGCACTCCAACTAACCTGGAGGGAATCACTGATCACTGACTGAATGTCAGTCCAATCAAAGGGAAAATTTGGGGGCATATCCTTACAGAACTTTCACAAAGTAAACTAGTCTCTAGGGCACCACTTATCGTTGTCATTGCTTTGAACAGTGAGGTCTTTTTTTACAACACGCAAAAATCCATGGCAAACAAATTTGTTCCAAACTGCCGGGCAGAGTTTGAACCAGGTACGTTTAGGGTTGTCATCGTGCTACTACCGCTAAGCCACAGAGACCACTAATAATATTAAAATAGAAAAATAAGAGAATTTAACAAATTTTCCCCCTTTGTTACCAGGCCAAACCTGGCCGCTGAAACAAAGATGAAAAAATAGTCACAAAGAGATAATGTCTACGAAAAAAGGTGAAATGGAAAAATGAGTTACTTGAATTGAAAGATGCTAGTTGCTCCATAAACGACGGAGAGAAATGTTAGGACCCGCCTCGCTTTCCTGAGTTTCTCCATACAGTGAAAACCGCAAAAGAAACTTACGCAATGCCTGGGGCCAAGGTGTCCTCTGAAAGTGAAAGAATTTGAGATACTCTTCTGCCAAGGTTACTGGGAAAACATTTCTGGGAAAGTACAGACATATTTAATTTGTGTTAGTAGATTTGATATTGTAATCAAGTCAAAAATAACTAACGTTATCTTCTTTTTGTCTCACTAGATTGGGACTTCGGGTTCTAATAAAGGCAGCGTTGCCTCAGATTATCAGCGCAATACAGTTTGTCTTGGATGCTGGTGAGCCACCTCTTTCCTTCAAGTCTGCATCTGGGCTTCTGTAGGATATAATCCTATGATTTCTGCTTCCCATTTGTGCTGACCTCTTCCCGCAGTAAGTTTGGCCACCCTTGTGATGGTAGGTCTGATATTCTTACTCAGTGCTAAATCTCCGAGGCAGAACGGCGACCGAGAACTGCTATCCCATTCCTCATTGTAGGGCTTGCACCATGTTATGCACCACGGCCTGGTATCCGCTGCAAGTATTTGTTTGGGGTTTGATCCTCAGCGAAAACATATCCGATTTCAGCCAACCTCCTTAGTCACCTCACGACATTTGGCAGGAACAGTGGTTCGATTGTTTCACCCCAAATTTGAGCCTGAACCACTAGGGTGTATTATATCTTAAGTCCCTGCTTGACAGATTTACATTATCAATAGTGTCAATGATGGGGAATTTACTACAGATTCTATGTGTGCTAATACAATGAAGATTGAATGAATATAACATGGGAAACACTTATATGACAAAATATAAAGAAGAATATAATAATAATTCTCTTTTACCATTGTATGTTATAAGGGCCTGCAAATAATTTCTATACCCCTTATCCTGGGCAACTGATCAATCTCTTCCCGAATTGAGACCAATATTTCGCCTCTCAGCAAAGTTCATTTCAGGGTCTCCTAGGCGCCCTTTTCTTGAACCCTTTGCATCCCACTTCAATGCCTGCTTTGTGACTCTTTGATCATTTCTTCTCAGTCCAACATATTGCCATCTTCTCTTTCTTATAACAGTTGTTACTAGTGGTTGACCAGACATTTCTCAGATTTCATCAATTCTCCTGAATTTGTCCAATTTTATGATCATTATTTTTTGAGACATCTATTTTCAAATGCATTTAACTTACCTTTTTATATCTTTAGTCATTTTCAACCCCGCTGCATATATGAAAATCTGGCTGATTGATACAACATTTGAATTGAAATTTTGGCAATTTAGTTTAAAACTATATAACATGCAGTTTCAAAATTATTTAGACGTTAGCTGATGTTGAAAAACAAATATGAATGGCCAACAACATAACTCTGTATGAAGACAGATATGATCTTACTAACATAATCAGAGTCTATAAACTTACTTCTTACAAAGTGCCTTTGAAACATCAGACTTTCAAAAACCCCTTTCCCAAAAGAAAGAGTCTTTTGCCCGTCTTTCCGCTTAGGGCCCGTCACAGCTTTGCTGGGCTGATGGTACAGGCTATCGATGTCTGCATCATCCCTATGAAGCAATGAATTCACAACATCAGAGCTATCCAGCCAGGCTGCATGAACTGTCAATACGGATCTCCTCCCATGTTAACTTGGCTGACTGTACGTGATGTATGTTCATGTGATGATGAAGTGTTAGTCATTACATTTGTGCACACGTTTTCAGAAATGTTTATTTCATTGTTTCGTAGATTTTCAGCATCATCCCTCTGTTTTGTCAACTTTAACTTAACAGGTTTAGAATCTTCTAAGTTGATAAAACTAGAAAAACTCCAGCCAACAGATGAATTTTTCTCAGATTTCTTGTCTGGGAATTATCTAAACTTGGACTTTTTAAAGATTCTATGCCACATTGTTAACGATGAGTCTAGTTGCATGATATGCGGGCATCTAGTGAGTATGCTAAATTTTCTTCGATGTCTATGTTTACATGCTATATTTGTCCCAGCCTGTAAGTAGTTCTCCTGAGACTTGCTGGTACGCACTAACAGTCTGTCTGTTTTCCAGAATGTATAGATATTTCCACCGCCACTGCCTGCAGTTTCAGCCTGCCCAAAAGGAGGTGAAGAAATATTATTATTTGCAGATAATGAACCTCTTTTCCAGTTAAGGTCTCATCTGGGGAAAGTTCCATCACTGGAAAAGTACGGTCAGAACTGGGTGAATTCCCGGGCTGCAAAATCTGGGTAAGCAATGTGACCATTTGAATGAAACTACTGTCACCAGAGATGAAGATTCGAGCCTGCTGTGTCCAAACACCAATACTATTCTTACCAAGATGCAATGCATGCAACTTACCCATATTTTCTGCAGTTTGTCTAGTCTCAATGTATCAATGTTTGTAGAATGTTCTGACTGAATGTCATACTGAGAGCTGACAGGAAGACTTGGAAATGATGGGTGAGTCATTGTCCAAACCGAGTTACTTTTTTGAGCAAGATGACTGGGACAGGTCAGATAACTCTTCCATTTCTGCAAAGGGCATAAATCTTAGGAACTCTATAACCTGACCAGACAGAGCTATACGATGGTTCATGTCTTGAGATGTTGCTGAATGATTCTGATGATGCATTGATGTTTGAGCCTTTAGTATTATTCTTAACTGGGCTTGGGATTTTAGAACTTAGCTTTGAGGGTGGATTAAGAGCCCATGCTGAATGGTTTGGCACTTTATAGTGTCAGACTGTTTATGATCATTTTGTCCTAATCTTGGGATGTGACTTTTTGTACATGCAACTCACTGTATTGCATCACTGGTTTTTGAGTGATGGTTGGTTCTATGAATGATCATCTCTCCTGTCAGAGAAATGTCTCAGCCCTTGCCTTCTCAGCTTGTCCTGAATGCAACAGATCATTTTTCTCATGCTTAATGTTCCATTTTCTTGTGGTGCTAACTGGACCTGTGAGAGTGATAGAGGTACATGATCTCCATCTGCAAAATCCTTCAACAATTCCTGACAGGAATGTGGACAGGGTGGGTGGTTTTAACTGGAATGGAACGGAAGGCTATGTGCATCAACTTGCCATTTTCTGTTCTGAATCAATAAGAATGACATCAGGTTATTACCTGAACATGGAAAATAAAACAAAATGTATTAAAAGCATTGCATATTTCAGGAAAAAATAATTATTATATTTGCAAACAGAAATAAACCTCATACTACTCTGGTACGATTAAACTGATATAAGAATATGGACAAGTCCAAATATGCACTACACAAATGTCAAGTCAAGTTTATTTATTTAAGGCCTAAAAAACACCAAATTTATAGATACCTTTGAATGTCAACTATAATAATTGTTAGATGGGGACAAGACAACAATAATCTGAATAAAAAATGGAATACTTGCATGCAGCAAATTTTATACCTGTATTTCACGGGCCCAAAAATGTTCAATCATCTATTTTTCCTCATTAATATTTGAAAATTTTTCACGCATGGTTAATCAACTGATTATTTTTAAATATTATTTATTATGCTTAATAAAGTAACCCAAGAAAAAAAAGGGCATATATTTAAAGTGAAAACTTTGTTACTTTTTTGTTTGTGAGGTAGGGGCGCTTGACGTAATATCATTTTATAGAAAGATGAGACGGGAAGATCCTAGGAACCCTGTACTAGCCCACTAAGAAAAACATGAGTCCAAATAAATGTTGCATCAGACATTTGATCACTAATTGGTGGGAAAAATAGGCATCGGGGACCAGGGCCCCAAAATACTGCCCGTTTGAACCCTCCCCAAAGGGGGTCCTTCATACATACTTGTTCAGCTAATGAAGAAAAACCTCCCACAAAGGGGGTCCTTCATACATATGTTCAGTTAATGAAGAAATACCTCCCATGGGTGTCCTTCATACATACTTGTTCAGTTAATGAGAATACCCCCCCATAGGTGTCTCCTTACATACTTGTTCAGTTTTGAAAAATACCTCCTACATAGGTGCCCCTTTATACATACTTGTTCAGCTAATGAAAAAATATCCCACAAGGGTGTCTTTATACATACTTGTTCAGAATGAAGCAATACCTTCCACATAGTATCCTTCCCTACATACTTGTTAGTAATGAAGCAATACCTCCCATAGGTGTCCTTCATACATACTTGTTCAGCTAATGAAGAAAAACTCACAAGGGTGTCCTTCATACATACTTGTTCAGTTTAAAGAAGCAAACCTTCCCCATAGGGTTCCTTCATACATACTTGTTCAGCTAATGAAGAATACTTACAAGGTGTCCTTTTATACATACTTGTTCACTAATGAAGCAATAACTTTCCCATGGGGATCCTTCATACATACTTATTCAGCTAATGAAGCAATACCTTCCACATAGGGTGTCCTTCATACATACTTGTTCAGCTAATGAAGCAATCCTTCCACTAGGGACCTTCATACATACTTATTCAGCTAATGAAAGCAATACCTTCCACATAGGTAGTCCTTCATACATACTGTTCAGCTAATGAAGCAATACTCCCATAGGGTATCCTTCTAATACTTGTTCAGCTAATGAAGCAATACCTCCTCCACATAGGTATCCTTCATACATACTTGTTCACTAATGAAGCAATACCTCCCAAATAGCAATTATGAAGTATAAATAACATTTAGCTCTATATTTATTGGACACTACTTGTCAAAATAATATGGTAGTTAGTTTTACATGTTCTCAACACAGAAACACTAGTGAAAAACATGCCATAAATCATTTTATTGTTTGTTATCAGCATACATATTTGAAATGACTATGACACTATTGTCAGCAATAGGCTAACAACATTACAGCAGAATTGTGTGAGCAGAATTATGTGATCATAATTGTAGGTACAGGTGTGGTCACATTCTTCTCAACTCACTATCAGCCAGGTGTGCAGCCTCAGTAACAGCTGTCACAGAATTGGTACATCACATGTACATTATTATAGATCAGTTGTAGAAATATTGTATTAACAGGTGTCCTAGTCTGCTGTGGTATGTCCGCAAGAAAATTATGACCTAATCCTGTCTAGACAGCTAATGAGACATATTTTTAAAATTTTATCTGGGTGGTCCATTCCCATTTGATTAGAGTGTTTGATTTTTGGGACAACATAATAAATTGTTTTGTTCTTTATTTGGGTGTTCCACTTAAGAGTTTCTGCTGTTTTTTTTTTTAAAACAAAATTATTTTTTAAAATAATCAACTGACAGGTCTTTTTTGAAGACCAAAGGAAACCCCTGTAAAGGTTACTAAAGGGCATCTGTAAAGATGACAATTTGTTTTGTTGTCCTTAATCCAATTCAATATGTTGCTGA